>JAWPHD010023407.1:0-22196 GCA_037043455.1 Cyrtodaria siliqua | reverse complement strand
ACACATATATATTCAGTTCTTACACATATATATTCAGTTCTTACACATATATATTCAGTTCTTACACATATATGTTCCGTTCTTACGCATATATATTCCGTTTTTACACATATATATTCAGTTCTTACACATATATATTCAGTTTTTTACACATATATATTCAGTTCTTACACATATATATTCAGTTGTTACACATATATATTCAGTTCTTACGCATATATATTCAGTTCTTTCACATATATATTCAGTTCTTACACATATATATTCAGTTCTTACGCATATATATTCAGTTCTTACGCATATATATTCCGTTCTTACGCATATATATTCCGTTCTTACGCATATATATTCCGTTCTTACACATATATGTTCAGTTCTTACACATATATATTCAGTTCTTACACATATATATTCAGTTCTTACACATATATATTCAGTTCTTACACATATATACTCAGTTCTTACATATATATTCCGTTCTTACGCATATATATTCAGTTCTTACGCATATATTCAGTTCTAACGCATATATATTCAGTTCTTACACATATATATTCAGTTCTTACGCATATATATTCAGTTCTTACACATATATATTCAGTTCTTACACATATATCTTCAGTTCTTACACATATATATTCAGTTCTTACACATATATATTCAGTTCTTACGCATATATATTCCGTTCTTACGCATATATATTCCTTTCTTACGCATATATATTCAGTTCTTACGCATATTTATTCAGTTCTTAGGCATATATATTCCGTTCTTACGCATATATATTCAGTTCTTACACATATATATTCAGTTTTTACACATATATATTCAGTTCTTACGCATATATATTCAGTTCTTACACATATATATTCAATTCTTACACATATATATTCAGTTCTTACACATATATATTCAGTTCTTACACATATATATTCAGTTCTTACACATATATGTTCCGTTCTTACGCATATATATTCCGTTTTTACACATATATATTCAGTTCTTACACATATATATTCAGTTTTTACACATATATATTCAGTTCTTACACATATATATTCAGTTGTTACACATATATATTCAGTTCTTACGCATATATATTCCGTTCTTACGCATATATATTCTTTTCTTACGCATATATATTCCGTTTTTACGCATATCTATTCAGTTCTTAGGCATATATATTCCGATCTTACGCATATATATTCAGTTCTTACACATATATATTCAGTTCTGACAAATATATATTCAGTTCTTACGCATAGATATTCAGTTCTTACACATATATATTCAGTTCTTACACATATATATTCAGTTCTTACACATATATATTCAGTTCTTACACATATATATTCAGTTCTTACACATATATATTCCGTTCTTACGCATATATATTCAGTTCTTACACATATATATTCAGTTCTTACACATATATATTCAGTTCTTACTCATATATATTCCGTTCTTACGACATATATATTCCGTTCTTAAGCATATATATTCCGTTCTTACGCATATATATTCCGTTCTTACGCATATATATTCAGTTCTTACACGTATATATTCAGTTCTTACACATATATATTCAGTTCTTACGCATATATATTCAGTTCTTAGGCATATATATTCCGTTCTTACTCATATATATTCCGTTCTTACGCATATATATTCCGTTCTTACACATATATGTTCAGTTCTTACACATATATATTCAGTTATTACACATATATATTCAGTTCTTACACATATATATTCAGTTCTTACACATATATATTCAGTTCTTACGCATATATATTCAGTTCTTACACATATATTATTCCGTTCTTACGCATATATATTCAGTTCTTACACATATATATTCAGTTCTTACACATATATATTCAGTTCTTACACATATGTATTCAGTTCTTACGCATATATATTCCGTTCTTACGCATATATATTCAGTTCTTACACATATATATTCAGTTCTTACGCATATATATTCAGTTCTTACTCATATATATTCCGTTCTTAGGCATATATATTCCGTTCTTACACATATATATTCAGTTCTTACACATATATATTCAGTTCTTACACATATATATTCAGTTCTTACACGTATATATTCAGTTCTTACCCATATATATACCGTTCTTACGCATATATATTCCGTTCTTATGCATATATATTCCGTTTTTACGCATATATTCAGTTCTTACGCATATATTCAGTTCTTACGCATATATACTCCGTTCTTACACATATATATTCAGTTCTTACACATATATATTCAGTACTTACACATATATATTCAGTTCTTACACATATATATTCAGTTCTTACACATATATATTCCGTTCTTACAAATATATTCCGTTTTTACGCATATATATTCAGTTCTTACGCATATATTCAGTTCTTACGCATATATATTCAGTTCTTACACATATATATTCAGTTCTTACGCATATATATTCAGTTCTTACTCATATATATTCCGTTCTTAGGCATATATATTCCGTTCTTACACATATATATTCAGTTCTTACACATATATATTCAGTTCGTACACATATATATTCAGTTCTTACACGTATATATTCAGTTCTTACCCATATATATACCGTTCTTACGCATATATATTCCGTTCTTATGCATATATATTCCGTTTTTACGCATATATTCAGTTCTTACGCATATATTCAGTTCTTACGCATATATACTCCGTTCTTACACATATATATTCAGTTCTTACACATATATATTCAGTACTTACACATATATATTCAGTTCTTACACATATATATTCAGTTCTTACACATATATATTCAGTTCTTACAAATATATTCCGTTTTTACGCATATATATTCAGTTCTTACGCATATATTCAGTTCTTACGCATATATATTCAGTTCTTACACATATATATTCAGTTCTTACGCATATATATTCAGTTCTTACACATATATATTCCGTTCTTACGCATATATATTCAGTTCTTACACATATATATTCAGTTCTTACACATATATATTCAGTTCTTACACATATGTATTCAGTTCTTACGCATATATATTCCGTTCTTACGCATATATATTCAGTTCTTACACATATATATTCAGTTCTTACGCATATATATTCAGTTCTTACTCATATATATTCCGTTCTTAGGCATATATATTCCGTTCTTACACATATATATTCAGTTCTTACACATATATATTCAGTTCTTACACATATATATTCAGTTCTTACACGTATATATTCAGTTCTTACCCATATATATACCGTTCTTACGCATATATATTCCGTTCTTATGCATATATATTCCGTTTTTACGCATATATTCAGTTCTTACGCATATATTCAGTTCTTACGCATATATACTCCGTTCTTACACATATATATTCAGTTCTTACACATATATATTCAGTACTTACACATATATATTCAGTTCTTACACATATATATTCAGTTTTAACACATATATATTCAGTTTTAACACATATATATTCCGTTCTTACGCATATATATTCAGTTCTTACACATATATATTCAGTTTTTACACATATATATTCAGTTCTTACGCATATATATTCAGTTCTTACACATATATATTCAATTCTTACACATATATATTCAGTTCTTACACATATATATTCAGTTCTTACACATATATATTCAGTTCTTACACATATATGTTCCGTTCTTTACGCATATATATTCCGTTTTTACACATATATATTCAGTTCTTACACATATATATTCAGTTTTTACACATATATATTCAGTTCTTACACATATATATTCAGTTGTTACACATATATATTCAGTTCTTACGCATATATATTCCGTTCTTACATATATATATTCAGTTCTTACACATATATATTCAGTTCTTACACATATATGTTCCGTTCTTACGCATATATATTCCGTTTTTTACACATATATTTTCAGTTCTTACACATATATATTCAATTTTTACACATATATATTCAGTTCTTACACATCTATATTCAGTTGTTACACATATATATTCAGTTCTTACGCATATATATTCCGTTCTTACGCATATATATTCTTTTCTTACGCATATATATTCCGTTTTTACGCATATCTATTCAGTTCTTAGGCATATATATTCCGTTCTTACGCATATATATTCAGTTCTTACACATATATATTCAGTTCTGACAAATATATATTCAGTTCTTACGCATAGATATTCAGTTCTTTCACATATATATTCAGTTCTTACACATATATATTCAGTTCTTACACATATATATTCAGTTCTTAAACATATATATTCAGTTCTTACACATATATATTCCGTTCTTACGCATATATATTCAGTTCTTACACATATATATTCAGTTCTTACACATATATATTCAGTTCTTACTCATATATATTCCGTTCTTACGCATATATATTCCGTTCTTACACATATATATTCAGTTCTTACACATATATATTCAGTTCTTACACATATATATTCAGTTCTTACCCATATATATTCAGTTCATACGCATATATATTCCGTTGTTACGCATATATATTCCGTTTTTACGCATATATTCAGTTCTTATGCATATATTCAGTTCTTACGCATATATACTCCGTTCATACACATATATTTTCAGTTCTTACACATATATATAATCAGTTCTTACACATATATATTCAGTTCTTACACATATATATTCAGTTCTTACGCATATATATTCAGTTCTTACACATATATATTCAGTTCTTACACATATATATTCCGTTCTTACGCATATATATTCCGTTCTTACGCATAGATATTCCGTTCTTACGCATATATATTCCGTTCTTACGCATATATATTCCGTTCTTACGCATATATATTCAGTTCTTAGGCATATATATTCCGTTCTTACGCATATATATTCCGTTCTTACACATATATATTCAGTTCTTACGCATATATTTTCAGTTTTTCGCATATATATTCAGTTCTTACACATATATATTCAGTTCTTACACATATATATTCAGTTCTTACGCATATATAATCAGTTCTTACGCATATATATTCCGTTCTTATGCATATATATTCCGTTCTTACGCATATATATTCAGTTCTTACACATATATATTCCGTTCTTAAGCATATATATTCCGTTCTTACGCATATATATTCCGTTCTTACGCATATATATTCCGTTCTTACGCATATATATTCCGTTCTTACGCATATATATTCAGTTCTCAGGCATATATATTCAATTCTTACGCATATATATTCAGTTCTTATGCATATATATTCCGTTCTTACGCATATATATTCCGTTTTTACGCATATATATTCAGTTCTTAGGCATATATATTCCGTTCTTACTTATTTATATTCCGTTCTTACGCATATATATTCCGTTCTTACACATATATGTTCAGTTCTTACACATATATATTCAGTTATTACACATATATATTCAGTTCTTACACATATATATTCAGTTCTAACACATATATATTCAGTTCTTACGCATATATTCAGTTCTAACGCATATATATGCAGTTCTTACACATATATATTCAGTTCTTACACATATATATTCAGTTCTTACACATATATCTTCAGTTCTTACACATATATATTCAGTTCTTACGCATATATATTCCGTTCTTACGCATATATATTCCGTTCTTACGCATATATATTCAGTTCTTACACATATATATTCCGTTCTTAAGCATATATATTCCGTTCTTACGCATATATATTCCGTTCTTACGCATATATATTCAGTTCTTACACATATATATTCCGTTATTAAGCATATATATTCCGTTCTTACGCATATATATTCCGTTCTTACGCATATATATTCAGTTCTTACACATATATATTCAGTTCTTACACATATATATTCAGTTCTTACGCATATATATTCATTTCTTACACATATATATTCAATTCTTACACATATATATTCAGTTCTTACACATATATATTCAGTTCTTACACATATATATTCAGTTCTTACACATATATATTCAGTTCTTACGCATATTTATTCCGTTTTTACACATATATATTCAGTTCTTACACATATATATTCAGTTTTAACACATATATATTCAGTTCTTACACATATATATTCCGTTCTTACACATATATATTCCGTTCTTACGCATATATATTCCGTTCTTACACATATATGTTCAGTTCTTACACATATATATTCAGTTCTTACACATATATATTCAGTTCTTACACATATATATTCAGTTCTTACACATATATATTCAGTTCTTACAAATATATATTCCGTTCTTACGCATATATATTCCGTTTTTACGCATATATATTCAGTTCTTAGGCATATATATTCCGTTCTTACTTATTTATATTCCGTTCTTACGCATATATATTCCGTTCTTACACATATATGTTCAGTTCTTACACATATATATTCAGTTATTACACATATATATTCAGTTCTTACACATATATATTCAGTTCTAACACATATATATTCAGTTCTTACGCATATATTCAGTTCTAACGCATATATATTCAGTTCTTACACATATATATTCAGTTCTTACACATATATATTCAGTTCTTACACATATATCTTCAGTTCTTACACATATATATTCAGTTCTTACGCATATATATTCCGTTCTTACGCATATATATTCCGTTCTTACGCATATATATTCAGTTCTTACACATATATATTCCGTTCTTAAGCATATATATTCCGTTCTTACGCATATATATTCCGTTCTTACGCATATATATTCAGTTCTTACACATATATATTCCGTTCTTAAGCATATATATTCCGTTCTTACGCATATATATTCCGTTCTTACGCATATATATTCAGTTCTTACACATATATATTCAGTTCTTACACATATATATTCAGTTCTTACACATATATATTCAATTCTTACACATATATATTCAGTTCTTACACATATATATTCAGTTCTTACACATATATATTCAGTTCTTACACATATATATTCAGTTCTTACGCATATTTATTCCGTTTTTACACATATATATTCAGTTCTTACACATATATATTCAGTTTTAACACATATATATTCAGTTCTTACACATATATATTCCGTTCTTACACATATATATTCCGTTCTTACGCATATATATTCCGTTCTTACACATATATGTTCAGTTCTTACACATATATATTCAGTTCTTACACATATATATTCAGTTCTTACACATATATATTCAGTTCTTACACATATATATTCAGTTCTTACAAATATATATTCCGTTCTTACGCATATATATTCAGTTCTTACGCATATATTCAGTTCTAACGCATATATATTCAGTTCTTACACATATATATTCAGTTCTTACGCATATATATTCAGTTCTTACACATATATATTCAGTTCTTACACATATATATTCAGTTCTTACACATTAATCTTCAGTTCTTACACATATATATTCAGTTCTTACGCATATATATTCCGTTCTTACGCATATATATTCCGTTCTACGCATATATATTCAGTTCTTACACATATATATTCCGTTCTTAAGCATATATATTCCGTTCTTACGCATATATATTCCGTTCTTACGCATATATATTCAGTTCTTACACATATATATTCAGTTCTTACACATATATATTCAGTTCTTACGCATATATATTCAGTTCTTACACATATATATTCAATTCTTACACATATATATTCAGTTCTTACACATATATATTCCGTTTTTACACATATATATTCAGTTCTTACACATATATATTCAGTTTTTACACATATATATTCAGTTCTTACACATATATATTCAGTTGTTACACATATATAGTCAGTTCTTACTCATATATATTCCGTTCTTACGCATATATATTCTTTTCTTACGCATATATATTCCGTTCTTACGCATATATATTCAGTTCTTAGGCATATATATTCCGTTCTTACGCATATATATTCAGTTCTTACACATATATATTCAGTTCTGACACATATATATTCAGTTCTTACGCATATATATTCAGTTCTTACACATATATATTCAGTTCTTACACATATATATTCAGTTCTTACACATATATATTCAGTTCTTACACATATATATTCCGTTCTTACGCATATATATTCAGTTCTTACACATATATATTCAGTTCTTACTCATATATATTCCGTTCTTACGCATATATATTCCGTTCTTACACATATATATTCAGTTCTTATAATTATATACTCAGTTCTTACACATATATATTCAGTTCTTACCCATATATATTCCGTTTATACGCATATATATTCCGTTGTTACGCATATATATTCCGTTTTTACGCATATATTCAGTTCTTACGTATATATTCAGTTCTTACGCATATATACTCCGTTCTTACACATATATATTCAGTTCTTACACATATATATTCAGTTCTTACACTTACACATATATATTCAGTTCTTACACATATATATTCAGTTCTTACACATATATATTCAGTTCTTACACATATATATTCAGTTCTTACGCATATATATTCCTTTCTTACGCATATATATTCCTTTCTTACGCATATATATTCCGTTCTTACGCATATATATTCAGTTCTTAGGCATATATATTCCGTTCTTACGCCTATATATTCAGTCCTTACACATATATATTCAGTTCTTACACATATATATTCAGTTCTTACGCATATATATTCAGTTCTTACACATATATATTCAGTTCTTACACATATATATTCAGTTCTTACACATATATATTCAGTTCTTATACATATATATTCCGTTCTTACGCATATATATTCAGTTCTTACACATATATATTCAGTTCTTACACATATATATTCAGTTCTTACTCATATATATTCCGTTCTTACGCATATATATTCCGTTCTTACACATATATATTCAGTTCTTACACATATATATTCAGTTCTTACACATATATATTCAGTTCTTACACATATATATTCAGTTCTTACCCATATATATTCCGTTCTTACGCATATATATTCCGTTCTTACGCATATATATTCCGTTTTTACGCATATATTCAGTTCTTACGCATATATTCAGTTCTTACGCATATATACTCCGTTCTTACACATATATATTCAGTTCTTACACATATATATTCAGTTCTTACGCATATATATTCAGTTCTTACACATATATATTCAGTTCTTACGCATATATATTCAGTTCTTACGCATATATATTCCGTTCTTACGCATATATATTCCGTTCTTACGCATATATATTCAGTTCTTACACATATATATTCCGTTCTTAAGCATATATATTCCGTTCTTACGCATATATATTCAGTTCTTACACTTACACATATATATTCAGTTCTTACACATATATATTCAGTTCTTACACATATATATTCAGTTCTTACACATATATATTCAGTTCTTACGCATATATATTCCGTTCTTACGCATATATATTCCGTTCTTACGCATATATATTCAGTTCTTACACATATATATTCCGTTCTTACGCATATATATTCAGTTCTTAGGCATATATATTCCGTTCTTACGCCTATATATTCAGTCCTTACACATATATATTCAGTTCTTACACATATATATTCAGTTCTTACACATATATATTCAGTTCTTACACATATATATTCAGTTCTTACCCATATATATTCCGTTCTTACGCATATATATTCCGTTCTTACGCATATATATTCCGTTTTTACGCATATATTCAGTTCTTACGCATATATTCAGTTCTTACGCATATATACTCCGTTCTTACACATATATATTCAGTTCTTACACATATATATTCAGTTCTTACGCATATATATTCAGTTCTTACACATATATATTCAGTTCTTACGCATATATATTCAGTTCTTACGCATATATATTCCGTTCTTACGCATATATATTCCGTTCTTACGCATATATATTCAGTTCTTACACATATATATTCCGTTCTTAAGCATATATATTCCGTTCTTACGCATATATATTCCGTTCTTACACTTACACATATATATTCAGTTCTTACACATATATATTCAGTTCTTACACATATATATTCAGTTCTTACACATATATAATCAGTTCTTACGCATATATATTCCGTTCTTACGCATATATATTCCGTTCTTACGCATATATATTCAGTTCTTACACATATATATTCAGTTCTTACGCATATATATTCCGTTCTTACGCATATATATTCCGTTCTTACGCATATATATTCAGTTCTTACACATATATATTCCGTTCTTAAGCATATATATTCCGTTCTTACGCATATATATTCCGTTCTTACGCATATATATTCAGTTCTTACACATATATATTCAGTTCTTACACATATATATTCAGTTCTTACGCATATATATTCAGTTCTTACACATATATATTCAATTCTTACACATATATATTCAGTTCTTACACATATATATTCAGTTCTTACACATATATATTCAGTTCTTACGCATATATATTCCGTTTTTACACATATATATTCAGTTCTTACACATATATATTCAGTTTTTGCACATATATATTCAGTTCTTACACATATATATTCAGTTGTTACACATATATAGTCAGTTCTTACCCATATATATTCCGTTCTTACGCATATATATTCTTTTCTTACGCATATATATTCCGTTCTTACGCATATATATTCTGTTCTTAGGCATATATATTCCGTTCTTACGCATATATATTCAGTTATTACACATATATATTCAGTTCTGACACATATATATTCAGTTCTTACGCATATATATTCAGTTCTTACACATATATATTCAGTTCTTACACATATATATTCAGTTCTTACACATATATATTCAGTTCTTACACATATATATTCCGTTCTTACGCATATATATTCAGTTCTTACACATATATATTCAGTTCTTACTCATATATATTCCGTTCTTACGCATATATATTCCGTTCTTACACATATATATTCAGTTCTTATACATATATACTCAGTTCTTACACATATATATTCAGTTCTTACCCATATATATTCCGTTCATACGCATATATATTCCGTTGTTACGCATATATATTCCGTTTTTACGCATATATTCAGTTCTTACGTATATATTCATTTCTTACGCATATATACTCCGTTCTTACAAATATTTATTCAGTTCTTACACATATATATTCAGTTCTCACACTTACACATATATATTTAGTTCTTACACATATATATTCAGTTCTTACACATATATATTCAGTTCTTACACATATATATTCAGTTCTTACGCATATATATTCCTTTCTTACGCATATCTATTCCTTTCTTACGCATATATATTCCGTTCTTACGCATATATATTCAGTTCTTAGGCATATATATTCCGTTCTTACGCCTACATATTCAGTCCTTACACGTATATATTCAGTTCTTATGCATATATATTCAGTTCTTACACATATATATTCAGTTCTTACACATATATATTCAGTTCTTACACATATATATTCAGTTCTTATACATATATATTCCCTTCTTACGCATATATATTCAGTTCTTACACATATATATTCAGTTCTTACACATATATATTCAGTTCTTACTCATATATATTCCGTTCTTACGCATATATATTCCGTTCTTACACATATATATTCAGTTCTTACACATATATATTCAGTTCTTACACATATATATTCAGTTCTTACACATATATATTCAGTTCTTACCCATATATATTCCGTTCTTACGCATATATATTCCGTTCTTACGCATATATATTCCGTTTTTACGCATATATTCAGTTCTTACGCATATATTCAGTTCTTACGCATATATACTCCGTTCTTACACATATATATTCAGTTCTTACACATATATATTCAGTTCTTACGCATATATATTCAGTTCTTACGCATATATATTCAGTTCTTACGCATGTATATTCAGTTCTTACGCATATATATTCCGTTCTTACGCATACATATTCCGTTCTTACGCATATATATTCAGTTCTTACACATATATATTCCGTTCTTAAGCATATATATTCCGTTCTTACGCATATATATTCAGTTCTTACACATATATATTCAGTTCTTACACATATATATTCCGTTCTTACGCATATATATTCAGTTCTTACACATATATATTCAGTTCTTACTCATATATATTCCGTTCTTACGCATATATATTCCGTTCTTACACATATATATTCAGTTCTTATACATATATACTCAGTTCTTACACATATATATTCAGTTCTTACCCATATATATTCCGTTCATACGCATATATATTCCGTTGTTACGCATATATATTCCGTTTTTACGCATATATTCAGTTCTTACGTATATATTCATTTCTTACGCATATATACTCCGTTCTTACAAATATTTATTCAGTTCTTACACATATATATTCAGTTCTCACACTTACACATATATATTTAGTTCTTACACATATATATTCAGTTCTTACACATATATATTCAGTTCTTACACATATATATTCAGTTCTTACGCATATATATTCCTTTCTTACGCATATCTATTCCTTTCTTACGCATATATATTCCGTTCTTACGCATATATATTCAGTTCTTAGGCATATATATTCCGTTCTTACGCCTACATATTCAGTCCTTACACGTATATATTCAGTTCTTATGCATATATATTCAGTTCTTACACATATATATTCAGTTCTTACACATATATATTCAGTTCTTACACATATATATTCAGTTCTTATACATATATATTCCCTTCTTACGCATATATATTCAGTTCTTACACATATATATTCAGTTCTTACACATATATATTCAGTTCTTACTCATATATATTCCGTTCTTACGCATATATATTCCGTTCTTACACATATATATTCAGTTCTTACACATATATATTCAGTTCTTACACATATATATTCAGTTCTTACACATATATATTCAGTTCTTACCCATATATATTCCGTTCTTACGCATATATATTCCGTTCTTACGCATATATATTCCGTTTTTACGCATATATTCAGTTCTTACGCATATATTCAGTTCTTACGCATATATACTCCGTTCTTACACATATATATTCAGTTCTTACACATATATATTCAGTTCTTACGCATATATATTCAGTTCTTACGCATATATATTCAGTTCTTACGCATGTATATTCAGTTCTTACGCATATATATTCCGTTCTTACGCATACATATTCCGTTCTTACGCATATATATTCAGTTCTTACACATATATATTCCGTTCTTAAGCATATATATTCCGTTCTTACGCATATATATTCCGTTCTTACGCATATATATTCCGTTCTTACGCATATATATTCCGTTCTTGCGCATATATATTCAGTTCTTAGGCATATATATTCAGTTCTTACGCCTATATATTCAGTTCTTACGCATATATATTCCGTTCTTACGCATATATATTCATTTCTGACACATATATATTCCGTTCTTACACATATATATTCACTTCTTACACATATATATTCAGTTCTAACACATATATATTCAGTTCTTACACATATATATTCAGTTCTTACACATATATATTCAGTTCTTACAAATATATATTCCGTTCTTACGCATATATATTCAGTTCTTACGCATATATTCAGTTCTAACGCATATATATTCAGTTCTTACACATATATATTCAGTTCTTACGCATATATATTCAGTTCTTACACATATATATTCAGTTCTTACACATATATATTCAGTTCTTACACATATATATTCAGTTCTTACACATATATATATTCAGTTCTTACGCATATATATTCCGTTCTTACGCATATATATTCCGTTCTTACGCATATATATTCAGTTCTTACACATATATATTCAGTTCTTACGCATATATATTCCGTTCTTACGCATATATATTCCGTTCTTACGCATATATATTCAGTTTTTACACATATATATTCATTTCTTACACATATATATTCCGTTCTTACGCATATATCTTCCATTCTTACGCATATATATTCCGTTCTTACGCATATATATTCCGTTATTACGCATATATATTCCGTTCTTACGCATATATATTTAGTTCTTACGCATATATTTTCAGTTCTTACACATATATATTCAGTTCTTACACATATATATTCAGTTCTTACACATATATATTCAGTTCTTACGCATATATATTCCTTTCTTACGCATATCTATTCCTTTCTTACGCATATATATTCCGTTCTTACGCATATATATTCAGTTCTTAGGCATATATATTCCGTTCTTACGCCTATATATTCAGTCCTTACACATATATATTCAGTTCTTACACATATATATTCAGTTCTTACGCATATATATTCAGTTCTTACACATATATATTCAGTTCTTACACATATATATTCAGTTCTTACACATATATATTCAGTTCTTATACATATATATTCCCTTCTTACGCATATATATTCAGTTCTTACACATATATATTCAGTTCTTACACATATATATTCAGTTCTTACTCATATATATTCCGTTCTTACGCATATATATTCCGTTCTTACACATATATATTCAGTTCTTACACATATATATTCAGTTCTTACACATATATATTCAGTTCTTACACATATATATTCAGTTCTTACCCATATATATTCCGTTCTTACGCATATATATTCAGTTCTTACGCATATATATTCCGTTTTTACGCATATATTTAGTTCTTACGCATATATTCAGTTCTTACGCATATATACTCCGTTCTTACACATATATATTCAGTTCTTACACATATATATTCAGTTCTTACACATATATATTCAGTTCTTACGCATATATATTCAGTTCTTACGCATATATATTTCGTTCTTACGCATATATATTCCGTTCTAACGCATATATATTCAGCTCTTACACATATATATTCCGTTCTTACACATATATATTCAGTTCTTACTCATATATATTCCGTTCTTACGCATATATATTCCGTTCTTACACATATATATTCCGTTCTTGCGCATATATATTCCGTTCTTACGCATATATATTCCGTTCTTACGCTATATATTCCGTTCTTGCGCATATATATTCAGTTCTTAGGCATATATATTCAGTTCTTACGCATATATATTCAGTTCTTATGCATATATATTCCGTTCTTAGGCATATATATTCAGTTCTTACGCATATATATTCAGTTCTTATGCATATATATTCCGTTCTTACGCATATATATTCCGTTCTTACGCATATATATTCAGTTCTGACACATATATATTCCGTTCTTACACATATATATTCACTTCTTACACATATATATTCAGTTCTAACACATATATATTCAGTTCTTACACATATATATTCAGTTCTTACACATATATATTCAGTTCTTACAAATATATATTCCGTTCTTACGCATATATATTCAGTTCTTACGCATATATTCAGTTCTAACGCATATATATTCAGTTCTTACACATATATATTCAGTTCTTACGCATATATATTCAGTTCTTACACATATATATTCAGTTCTTACACATATATATTCAGTTCTTACACATATATATTCAGTTCTTACACATATATATATTCAGTTCTTACGCATATATATTCAGTTCTTACGCATATATATTCCGTTCTTACGCATATATATTCAGTTCTTACACATATATATTCAGTTCTTACGCATATATATTCCGTTCTTACGCATATATATTCCGTTCTTACGCATATATATTCAGTTTTTACACATATATATTCATTTCTTACACATATATATTCCGTTCTTACGAATATATCTTCCATTCTTACGCATATATATTCCGTTCTTACGCATATATATTCCGTTATTACGCATATATATTCCGTTCTTACGCATATATATTCAGTTCTTACGCATATATTTTCAGTTCTTACGCATATACATTCAGTTCTTACACATATATATTCAGATCTTACGCATATATATTCAGTTCTTACACATATATATTCAGTTCTTACACATATATATTCAGTTCTTACACATTAATCTTCAGTTCTTACACATATATATTCAGTTCTTACGCATATATATTCCGTTCTTACGCATATATATTCCGTTCTAACGCATATATATTCAGTTCTTACACATATATATTCCGTTCTTAAGCATATATATTCCGTTCTTACGCATATATATTCCGTTCTTACGCATATATATTCAGTTCTTACACATATATATTCAGTTCTTACACATATATATTCAGTTCTTACGCATATATATTCAGTTCTTACACATATATATTCAATTCTTACACATATATATTCAGTTCTTACACATATATATTCAGTTCTTACACATATATATTCAGTTCTTACGCATATATATTCCGTTTCTACACATATATATTCAGTTCTTACACATATATATTCAGTTTTTACACATATATATTCAGTTCTTACACATATATATTCAGTTGTTACACATATATAGTCAGTTCTTACGCATATATATTCTTTTCTTACGCATATATATTCCGTTCTTACGCATATATATTCAGTTCTTAGGCATATATATTCCGTTCTTACGCATATATATTCAGTTCTTACGCATATATATTCAGTTCTTACACATATATATTCAGTTCTTACACATATATCGACCCCTTAGAGCATCAAGGTGCTATCTGCACTTTTGGTCGATTTAGACTTTTTGTAATAAATCAATTGGAAATAGTCATACCTTGTTTGAAAAAAATAATTGGCATTATATTCCATCAATTAGCATATGTAATAAGAAATTCATCAAAGTCATATCTGCATATGTTACACAAACTCCATGCATAAAGGTGCTATTTGCATTGTTCGCATGCATCAAGGTTCTATTTGCCAAATAGCACCTTGATGCATCTGATAAATATGCGTATTTCTGAAAAATACTAAAATGCAGTTTAGTTCAAATAGCTCCACCTATTTGTAAGATTTCAGTTTACACATTAATTGGGGCCGGGGAATGTGCTTTAACATATTAATACTAAACATACATTAAAAACTGATTAAATGTGGCATTTTACAAAGTATGGCGATTAGAAAAAAAGTCATATATATCTTGATTGACATTCATCACAAGTCTAATAATTGGGTGCAAACATGACTATAACTCTCTCTCAGTGGTTTATGCAAATGTGGGCTTATAGAAACTGAGTCAGAAATGGACAGCTGCAATTCAATGGTAAGTAATATTATAAAATCATTATTACTAGATTACTAAAAAAATACATTTTCTTTTATAATACATAATATTCAAGGTAATATTTTAAAATATATTGTGTAATAGGTTGATCTTTGTACTGTTTTAAAAGTAACAAATTTAAAATAATTTACATTCTATAGATATTATAGTGAATACTATTATTTAAGTTGGTTAAGATCTTTTTGTAAAATATTGCATGCAGGTTTAAGACGATGAGATGCCAAACTGGTCAGATAGTTTGCAGAATGATATATTCAAAAACAGAACAATTTTGAATGAAAACAAAGAGTACTGCCTTCATGGAGGAGATTTGCCAACAGGTTTAGTTGACAAAGACACTAGTGATAGTGTGAATGAAGCATTGGAGGCATATGCGAGAAGGAATCGTGGATTAAATTAAGTGATTCAGTCATTTGAAGCAAATATTGATGATTGTGACAAGTGATAACAATTACCAATAGTCAAAAGAAGATTTTAATCAATCTGATTCAAATATAGCCAGTTGCTCAACTGATAAATTACAATGATAAACAAACATCATGTAGAAGGAAGGAAAGTTAAAGAGAGTGTTCACCCTAAATGTACATACAAGTCAGTACTAGAAAGAAAAAAACTTAGCAAGAAACAAGTCACTAAAAGTCAAAAGTCAAGCCGACATCAACTAGCATACCAAAAATACACTCTAACAATTTAAAACCTGCTACGATGAAAAGCAATGTATGACCGACATCAACTAGCATACCAAAAAAAAACTCTAACAATTTAAAATCTGCTACGATGAAAAGCAAACAATGTATGAATTAAAGCAACTCATCAGAAACTATAACATCATGCGACTTGATAACTTGCTAGCTTGCAATGCACTATTTCAAACGTGTCCTAGTCTTAGTTGATTAAGACGGCTTTTTCGCAGTTCAGTGTCAATTGTCAAAATATCTACCTACAGAAATGCTTTACCTATCCAAAGCTCAGCACTTGCTAGAAAACACTGAACATTATCTATTGTTTTACAAGATGATGGGACTAGAGGACAGAATAGCATGATTTGTACGAGAAGTTGAATCATTTACAAGGAAGAGGCAATGGAAAGCAAGTGTGCTGACTGAATACCGATGGTAATCAGAGTATCTATGTATTATTCCTGAAATTCCATAAAAATAAATGATCTTAGAACACAGTATTGATAATGGTGATGAAATGTGATAAAAATGGTGATGAAATGTGATAAAACGCCATTGATTGAAAGTACTAACTATAACTAGTCCTCTGTAATATATGTATTCATTTTCTGAATGAAGTAGGTTTGTTTGCACTCTTCTTTAAAATATGTTGCATTGTATTTCACCAGGTTTAGGCAATAAACATGTAAATGTTTGCCAAATACAATACTGAATTGAATGGTATACCATTAGAGGCAGCAAATGTATTGCCTTACATTGCCATATTTATCCGAAAGCGGACATGACACTGATGATGAATAGGTTATTGTACAGTATAATGCTGCAGTAGCGTTCAAGGAAAAATGGAACATACTTGAGTTAAAATTATTCTCGTCATTACATTTTCTTTTAAATAATCTTTCATTCAGTTACATATATATGACTGTGTAAAATGCAATGCATGTAAATAAATAATAAATACTTTGTGACTTAATCCTTATGTACTGCATTAAAAAAATAAAAAGTGCAGCCTACTATTAGTATTTTAATGGTTGACGACTGTTAAAGTACTAAAACAAGCATATAAACATACCATTTTGCACATACTAACCTAAACTGGGTACATTATTATATGCACAGAAGGGTCTATTTGAGAAATACATACTTATAAAAGCCAGAAGGGTATGTGCATCAAGGTGCTATTTGTCAAATAGCACCTTGATGCACAAATATATTCAACGATTTGTGTATGCATCAAGGTGCTATTTGATAAAAGGGGGCATAACTCATAGTTCAATAAATATATCAAAGAAAAACAAACATGTTTCGATAATCTACATATATTCATAATATATAATACAAAATTTTAATGTTAAAAGTGTAAAGATAAGTTTCTGTAAGTGTTCAAATATTAAAATCCATTTATCTCAATAACTCAAAAAGTGCAGATAGCACCTTGATGCTCTAAGGGGTCGATATATCCAGTTCTTACACATATATATTCAGTTCTTACACATATATATTCCGTTCTTACGCATATATATTCAGTTCTTACACATATATATTCAGTTCTTACTCATATATATTCCGTTCTCACGCATATATATTCCGTTCTTACACATATATATTCAGTTCTTATACATATATACTCAGTTCTTACACATATATATTCAGTTCTTCCCATATATATTCCGTTCATACGCATATATATTCCGTTGTTACGCATATATATTCCGTTTTTACGCATATATTCAGTTCTTACGTATATATTCATTTCTTACGCATATATACTCCGTTCTTACACATATATATTCAGTTCTTACACATATATATTCAGTTCTTACACTTACACATATATATTCAGTTCTTACACATATATATTCAGTTCTTACACATATATATTCAGTTCTTACACATATATATTCAGTTCTTACGCATATATATTCCTTTCTTACGCATATCTATTCCTTTCTTACGCATATATATTCCGTTCTTACGCATATATATTCAGTTCTTAGGCATATATATTCCGTTCTTACGCCTATATATTCAGTCCTTACACGTATATATTCAGTTCTTACACATATATATTCAGTTCTTACGCATATATATTCAGTTCTTACACATATATATTCAGTTCTTACACATATATATTCAGTTCTTACACATATATATTCAGTTCTTATACATATATATTCCCTTCTTACGCATATATATTCAGTTCTTACACATATATATTCAGTTCTTACACATATATATTCAGTTCTTACTCATATATATTCCGTTCTTACGCATATATATTCCGTTCTTACACATATATATTCAGTTCTTACACATATATATTCAGTTCTAACACATATATATTCAGTTCTTACACATATATATTCAGTTCTTACCCATATATATTCCGTTCTTACGCATATATATTCCGTTCTTACGCATATATATTCCGTTTTCACGCATATATTCAGTTCTTACGCATATATTCAGTTCTTACGCATATATACTCCGTTCTTACACATATATATTCAGTTCTTACACATATATATTCAGTTCTTACACATATATATTCAGTTCTTACGCATATATATTCAGTTCTTACGCATATATATTCCGTTCTTACGCATATATATTCCGTTCTAACGCATATATATTCAGCTCTTACACATATATATTCCGTTCTTACACATATATATTCAGTTCTTACTCATATATATTCCGTTCCTACGCATATATATTCCGTTCTTACACATATATATTCCGTTCTTGCGCATATATATTCCGTTCTTACGCATATATATTCCGTTCTTACGCATATATATTCCGTTATTGCGCATATATATTCAGTTCTTAGGCATATATATTCAGTTCTTACGCATATATATTCAGGTCTTATGCATATATATTCCGTTCCTACGCATATATATTCAGTTCTTACGCATATATATTCAGTTCTGACACATATATATGCCGTTCTTACACATATATATTCCGTTCTTACGCATATATATTCAGTTCTTACGCATATATTCAGTTCTAACGCATATATATTCAGTTCTTACACATATATATTCAGTTCTTACGCATATATATTCAGTTCTTACACATATATATTCAGTTCTTACACATATATATTCAGTTCTTACACATATATATTCAGTTCTTACACATATATATATTCAGTTCTTACGCATATATATTCCGTTCATACGCATATATATTCCGTTCTTACGCATATATATTCAGTTCTTACACATATATATTCAGTTCTTACGCATATATATTCCGTTCTTACGCATATATATTCAGTTCTTACACATATATATTCAGTTCTTACGCATATATATTCATTTCTTATACATATATATTCCGTTCTTACGCATATATATTCCGTTCTTACGCATATATATTCCGTTCTTACGCATATATATTCCGTTCTTACGCATATATATTCAGTTCTTACGCATATATTTTCAGTTCTTACGCATATACATTCAGTTCTTACACATATATATTCAGATCTTACACATATATATTCAGTTCTTACACATATATATACAGTTCTTACACATATATATATTCCGTTCTGATGCATATATATTCAGTTCTTACACATATATATTCAGTTCGTACGCATATATATTCAGTTCTTTCGCATATATATTCAGTTCTTACACATATATATTCAGTTCTTACGCATATATATTCACTTCTTACACATAAATATTCAGTTCTTACGCATATATATTCAGTTCTTACACATATATATTCCGTTCATACACATATATATTCAGTTCTTACACATATATATTCAGTTCTTACACATATATATTCCATTCTGACGCATATATATTCCGTTCTTACGCATATATTCAGTACTTACGCATATATTTTCAGTTCTTACACATATATATTCAGTTCTTACACATATATATTCAGTTCTTACGCATATATATTCAGTTCTTACGCATATATATTCCGTTCTTACGCATATATATTCCGTTCTTACGCATATATATTCCGTTCTTACACATATATGTTCAGTTCTTACACATATATATTCAGTTCTTACACATATATATTCAGTTATTACACATATATATTCAGTTCTTACACATATATACTCAGTTCTTACATATATATTCCGTTCTTACGCATATATATTCAGTTCTTACGCATATATTCAGTTCTAACGCATATATATTCAGTTCTTACACATATATATTCAGTTCTTACGCATATATATTCAGTTCTTACACATATATATTCAGTTCTTACACATATATCTTCAGTTCTTACACATATATATTCAG
>JAWPHD010023406.1:0-22196 GCA_037043455.1 Cyrtodaria siliqua | reverse complement strand
GAATTTTGCCATTATAGGAGACCGATATCGGATATAGTTCACCCCATATTTCATTTAATCACTATATCCCCAAATGGTAATGATATTAACATATACCGGAAACATAACACAGCTGTCACCCCAAGGTGAGAGGGATCTGTCAGTATTTCATTTCTGCATTTTACAACTGCGGGATATGTTACACTTAACGAGTCATTTAAGTATACGTTTGTGATCCCATTCTGTTTGTCGAATTCAAACGTCAACTTGCGTTTAAGTTCGGCATACTTAATTAATAACGTTTTATTACAAATACGGACCAGTCCATTTGTTTACATTTAACGGTGACCGTGTAGAATAATTGCTAATACAAATCGTGTAGGTATGGATTATATGTCAATGTTATATGTCAAATATGAAGATATTATTAAAGTAACATTAATGTTGGTGCTAAGAGGTTGACATAATTTTAATGGATTTATTAACAACACAGCTGATTAAATAACTTACAACATAGTCATTCCACTAATATTGTATACGCAAAATCTAATAAAATCAACTTCTTTTAAAATAAGCTTTATACATGTACAAGTTGACTGGGTGTCCCTTCAACAACCCATATTTTGCTCAGTTTGCATTGGTTGTTTTATCATTTGACAACTTTGATTACTTATTGGTTGGTACCTATGCTTTTTATTGGGTATTTCGGCATTTTAATTGGGTATTTAAGCAAATACTCTGCTTGCATGTAGCTCTGGTAAACTGATCTGGGTTTAAAAATGGATGCAAAGGCTATTATAGTCGTGCATAGCGGGTTAAGGGTTAAAGTTTCCTGTACCACTTGCTAATTATTTTACAAACAGACTAGTTCTATATGTATTGATGTCATTGAACCCAGCTAAAGGTTATTTTAGTTAATATTTGATTATTTACTGTTAGCTTGCACTGTGTTCTGTGCGATGCTACCTGATCCATGTTTTTGCTGGTTAATAATTTATTTTATTTTCATTACTGTTGATTGTTTCTAGCATAGTTTTGATTTTCATCTCATTTTACTTACAAACTATTGTGCTTAACATTGCAATAAACAAAACGATTTAAAATAGTTAAAATATACACCCAGTTGGATTACGGTGTGTTTGTTTGTATGGTGTTTTACGTCATTTTCAACACGTAAGGTTATATATCGAGGCTTCGGCGCAAGACTTATAGTAACTGCTTTTTTTCATTTTTTTACAGGAGAAGGAAAAAACTGAATATCTTCTATAAAATTTGATCATTATAAAATGTCATTGAGATTTAAGTTAATAAAAAGATTCCTTTTTAATGTATAATAAATAATTTCAAAAACATTTATTAATTTTCAAGTTATTTGAAAATATTACACTTGCAATAGACTTGCCACTGAAAACTGATATCCGCGAATGTATTTTAAATTGGCAAGACTACATTTTATTTTTATCTGACATGGATTTTTATGAATTTTATACACATTTTCGAGAGATTGATCATAATACAAACACATTCTCACAACATACATTGTATGTCCATCTCTCAGCACCAAACGAAGGAAATATACAGCTTTATCGTGTTTCAAACAAGTTCAATTTGTTGTTTGAACGTAACGTTGCCTTAAAATAACGTAATCGTTGTTTTGGATGTTTTTCGACGTTCTAACGGTTGAAGGACGTGCCGTCGGAGGTCTATATAGCTTTTTTAAAAATCCTCAATAGCCAATCAGCATAGAGTATTTTCATAAACCATGTTTGATTCGACTTTTAACATGGCTGACAGCGGCCGGCTTTGTTTACATAGAGTTATATAGTAAAAACAAGTAGCGACTACTCTGAAACTACTTGACGGATTTCATGAAACTTCACAGGAATGTTGCTCTTGGTGTCTAATTGAACCAAAATGTTTTATTGGACAGCATCATAGTTATTGTGTCACTTGCATAGCATCGCATACACTGTCCTTCGTCCATCCGTCCATCACACTTTAACCTATGGAAATGTAATAAACTTCCATTTTGATTTTTTTTCTTCAGTTCTGAATGCAAGTTGGAATGTCCAAAAGATCCTAGACTTTGTGAAGAAATCTATACTATCAGAAGTATCTGTTGCTGGTAAGACTACATGATAAGTATTCATAATTTTGATATAGCATCATCAAATTAAACTGTCCATCAATTTGACACACCTCCAAATTCTGGTAGGTGATAGACTCGATCTTCAGCCTGGAGGTTAAACAAGTTTACTGTTAAAATTAGGTATTTACAGTGAGATTATTTTAAAATCCTGCATATTTCATGCACATTTATGCAGATTGATAGACTATTATGTATAGTTCAAAATTGAATCTTGAAAATTAACATCTATGAATGAGGTATTGAGATGAAACATGCAGGGTAGGGTTAGGAAAAAAGCTTGGGATTGCATTTGGGGTCACTGGGGTCAAGTTCAAGGTCACTCAATAACTTAAGGAATGAGATATTAGAATGAAACTTGCTGTGTAGGTAGCTTCTTGTATCAAAAAAAAAGAGTTTGAATTTGAGGTCAAGATGAGATAATGGAACAAAACTTGCTGCGTAGGTACCTCATGTAAATTAAGCTTGGGATTGTTTTTGGGGTCACTGGGGTCAAGGTCACTACTACTTTTACTATTCTAGAAAAATGGTTTCCACTCAATAACTTAAGTAAGGAATGAGATATTAGAATAAACTTGCTTAATATATCAAAAGTAAGTTTGGGATTGCATTTGGGGACACTGGAGTCAAGGTCACTGTTAATAGCTTTTCAAATAGAAAACCTAGTTTTCGTGCAATTTCCTCTATCTTGTTAGCTCTATTGATCAAAGATCAGCAGAACTTATGCTGTAGTGCATCGTCCGTCTGTAAACTTTTTTGTGGCAACTGCTCCACTGAACATCTGAAAGTCCTCAATGGATTTTCATAAAACCAATTCACCAATACATATATATGTTTTGTTGTTGTTTTTTCAAAAAAATATATGCGACTTGGAAGTTATTACACATGGATGTTGCATTACTTCAGTATGTCAGTCACACAAAATATTATCTTTTCCAGGATCGGTCCAGAACTACCAGTCTCGATACAGAGTTGCCAGTCTATGTTGAAAGATACGGAAACCCAGTGTTGTTTAAATGTTCATGAATGAAGTTAAATAAAATACTATCAAAAAAACACTTTTCTTTAGATTGTTTGTGCCTGCATACATGATGAATGTTTGCATTGCTTTGTATATCATTAGCTCGACTGATCAGAGATCAGCAGAGCTTTATAATGCCGTGGTGCGGCGTCTGTCCGTCCGTAAACTTTTATTTGTAGCGACTACTCCTCTGAAACTACTGGATGGATATTCATGAAACTTTACAGAAATGTTGCCCATGAAGTCTAGTTGATCCTAGAAAAAACTCATGTTGATGTGAAATCCAAGATGGCCACCAAAGCTAAAAATAGATTTTTAAAATACTAGTTTGTAGCGACACTTCTTGAAAACTATGTGATTGATTGGGACTTTTTCTAAAATGATCAGCATGACATGATGTTGGTCCTTGTCAAAAATCATTTTGATTCGACGTTAAACATGGCTGCCAGTGGCCATCTTTGTTTACATTGAGTTATATAGTAAAAACTTGTAGCGACTACTCTGAAACTATTTGGCGGATTTTCATGAAACTTTACAGGAATTTTGCTCTTGATGTCTAATTGATCCTAGCAAAATTTCAGGTCGGCCAGAAATTTAAGATGGCCACCACAGCTAAAAATAGATTTTTAAAAAATAAGTTTGTAGCGACTACTTCTTGAAAACTATATTGATATGGCACTTTATCTAAAATGATCAGCATGACATGATGTTGATCCTATTCAAACATTTGTTTGATTCGACGTTAAAATGGCTGCCAGTGGCCATTTTTAGCACGACTGATCAGAGATCAGCAGAGCTTATGCCGTGGTGCGGTGTCCGTAAACTTTTTTTGTAGCGATACTCCTCTGAAACTACTGAATGGATTTTCATGAAACTTTACAGAAATGTTGCTCATGAAGTCTAGTTGATCCTAGCAAATTTCATGTTGATGTGAAATCCAAGATGGCCACCAAATCTAAAAATAGATTTTTAAAATACAAGTTTGTAGCGACCACTTCTTGAAAACTATAAGTGATTGATTGGGACTTTTTCTAAAATGATCAGCATGATATGATGTTGGTCCTTGTCAAAAATCAGTTTGATTCAACATTAAACATGGCTGCCAGTGGCCATCTTTGTTTACATGGAGTTATATAGTAAAAACTTGTAGCGACTTCACCTCTGAAACTACTTAGCGGTTTTTCATGAAACTTAACAGGAATGTTGCTCTTGATGTCTTATTGATCCTAGCAAAATTTCAGGTCGGCTAGAAATTCAAGATGGCCACCACAGCTTAAAATAGTTTGTAGCGACTACTTCTTGAAAACTAGATTGATATGGGACTTTATCTAAAATGATCAGCATGACATGATGTTGATCCTAGTCAAACATTAGTTTGATTCGACGTTAAACATGGCTGCCAGTGGCCATTTTTAGCTCTACTGATCAGAGATCAGCAGAGCTTATGGCGTGGTGCAGTGTCCATCGTCCGTCTGTCCGTAATTTTTTTTTTGTAGCGATACTCCTCTGAAACTACTGAATGGATTTTCATGAAACTTTACAGAAATGTTGCTCATGAAGTCTAGTTGATCCTAGCAAAAAGTCATGTTGATGTGAAATCCAATATGGCCACCAAATCTAAAAATAGATTTTTAAAATACAAGTTTGTAGCGACTACTTCTTGAAAACTATAAGTGATATTGTTATGGGACTTTTTCTAAAATGATCAGCATGACATGATGTTGGTCCTTGTCGAAAATCGTTTTGATTCAACATTAAACATGGCTGCCAGCGGCCATCTTTGTTTATATAGTTATTTAGTAAAAACTTGTAGTGAATACTCCTCTGAAACTACTCGACGGATTTCCATGAAACTTCACATGAATGTTGCTCTTAATTATCCTAGCAACATTTCAGGTTGGTTGGAAATTCAAGATGGCCACCACAGCTAAACATAGATTTTCAAAAAACAAGTTTGTAGCGAGTACTTCTTGAAAACTATTAAGTGATATTGATATGGGACTTTTTCTAAAATGATCAGTATGGAATGATTTTGTCTGGTGGACATCATTTAAGCACAAATTAAAAAATAAATCATATGCGGTTTGCCGCGGTTGGCGAGACACCCTCAGACCGAGGTTTTGTTTTAAGGTGGATTGTTTTTTTTACGCCCATTTGAAAAACATGACATATTATGGTATGAGGTCTGTCTGTCCGTCCGTAAACAATTGCGTATTCTGGACGATAAATCCAAAACCATTACACCTATACTCATGAAACTTCATAGGTACATTGCCCTAGGTGAGAGAGGATTACTATTGTTTTTGGGGTCAGTAGGTCAAGGTCACCATGACTTTATAGACACACGCTTTCTGGATGTTAACTTCAAAACCAAGGGGAGGGTCCCTATTGTTTTTGGGATCAGTAGGTCAAACGTCCAGGTCACCGTGACCTTATATAGAACAACGCATTCCGGACGATAACTTCGACGAAACTATAACTCTTACACTCATGAAATTCATAGATAAGTTGCCCAACATGAGCAGAGGATCACTGTGACCTTATATAGAAAGACGCAGTCTGGATGATAACTTCGAAACCATAACACCTAAACTCATGAAACTTACATTGCCCTAAGTGAGAGAAGGATCCCTATTGTATTTGAGGTCAAAGGTCAATGACCTTATATTGAAAGACGCATTCCTGACGATAACTTCCAACCCTTTACAGTTTCACTCATGAAACTTCATAGGTACATTGACGTAGGTGAGAGGATACCTATTGTTTTGGGTTCAAAGGTCAAGGTCACCTCGACATTATATTGAAAAAAGCGTTCTGGACGGTAACTTCGATAGCACCTACACTCCTGAAACTTGATACATTGCGCAAAGTGACGGGAGGATCCCTGTAGTTTTTGGGATCAGTATGTAGTTTTTGGGATCAGTAGGTCAAAGTCACCATGACATTATATAGAAAGATGCATTCTGGATGATAACCTCGAAACCATAACACCTACACTAATACGTTGCCCGAAGTGAGAGAAGGATCACTATTGTTTTTGAGGTCAAGGTCACCATGAACTTGTATAGAAAGACGCATTCCTAATGATAACATCGAAACCTTTACACCTACACTCATGAAACTTCATAGGTACATTGCCCTAGGTGAGAGGATGAATCTTCTTGCTTGTGGGGTCAGTAGGTAAAGGTTAAGGTAACAATCATTTTATATGGAAACCTGAATTCTGCATAATAACGTCAAACTATAACACCTACACTCATGAAATGGCATAGGTTTATCATGGTGAGTGGAGAAACCCTGATGTGTTTGGGATCGGTAACTTCAAAACCGTAACATCTACACTTGAAACTTTTTAGGTTCATTGCGCTTGTTGAATTTCTTTTTGGGTCAAAGGTCACAGCGACCTTATATAGAAATATGCATTCCATACAATTTACTTTAAAACCGTAACACCTAGACTCATAAACCTTCATACGTACATTGCCCTAGTTGAGAGGTATTTTTAAGGTTAAGGTTACAGTGACCTTATATGGAAATATGCACTCCGCACAATAACTGCAAAACCATAACACCTACACTCATAAAACTTCACAGGTACATTGCCCTAGGTGAGAGGAGGAAACCTATCACATCTGGGGCCAGTAGGTCAAAGGTTAAGATCACAGTGACCTTATATGTAAATATGCTTTCTGCACAATAACTTCAAAACCGCAACACCTACACTCATAAAACTTCATCGGTACATTGCCCGAGGTAAAAGGAGAAGCCCTATTGTTTTTGTGGCCAGTAGATTTAAGGTCAAGGTCACACTGACCTTATATGGAAATACAGCTTCCACACAGTGAATTCAGAACATGCACTGTAATTTGTAACTATTATTCCTACAGTTTAGAAACTTTACAGAAATAGTACCCATGTTAAAACAACAACCCCTATTGATTTTAAGCTTAGTCAAGGTCACACTTAGAGGTCATGCAGTTCGATCTTGTATGGGCTGTAACTTTGTCGTGCATAAATGGAATTACTTCGGCAGAAATGATCACAATACCCATGTCCCAGATAAAATGTCACACTTAGAGGTCATGCAGTCCATGCAGTCCGATCTTGTCCGGGCTGTAACTTTGTCATGCATAAAGGGATTTTGCAATTAGTCGAGCAGAAATGATCACAATACCCAGGCTTCCAGCTTACACAGTGTTCAGGGATATCCCATGGGCAACCACGTTGGTTAACATTGGGTTACCTACAGTAGGAACGCCACGGACCTATAACATATCAGTTCTGTTCGCATTTTAACTCCGCGAACATGGACTATTTCTTTGTATTTTACGGACTATTTTACGAATTTTCAACTAAAATGTTACATTATGTATAACAAAGGATACACTATGTCTGTTTGATCATTGACATTGGATTGATGTTGTTTTCAGAGAGGTCTCAAATGTGAATCGTGCCCTTGAGCAGCTCTAAGTGAATTGATACTGACGACTTCAGAATGTCAAGCCGTATTAAATGCCATTGGATCATATGGAGGTAAGAGCCTTTTTAAAAATTGTTTGCACTTGTGTAGTTCTTTAAATGGAGCTTGTATTATGCTTGCACGGTGCTGTTCAAAGTTAGAGTAAAAATATTTCAGTGATATTTCAGTGCAGCGTGATTGTCATATGAGCTCGTGTAAACTACATGTACTGGATACATGCGAAAACAAGTTGTGTTAAAGGGACACTAGGCAGTCTTTATTTGTTTAAAACTTCTGGAGTTCGGTTACTTTTTCTGCCTAGTTTGCATTTGTGCATCATTAATATTATTTATTAGAATAGTTCAGAAGAAATTGTTTTACACTTACTTACTGTTGATAATAGTGCACCTATAATAATTTATTTAACTTTTAATGCAAGCAGGTTTAAATTTAACATGTTACCAGGTTAACAAATGGAGATGCTAATGTTAAAGCTTGATAAATACTTCAAGATTGCCGTGTGTCCCTTTAACATCATCTAATTGGTCTATGTGATGGGTCCTGAATTTATTAAAGGGACACAGAGCAAATTTCCAATCTTGTGTCTGTTTTACACATTTTCACATCAGAACAGACCACACATCTACAAAAGTGTCTTCTCAACTGCCCTATTTAATCATGTTTTATTTCTAAAACTAGCGGCATCACCAGGTTTTGAGAGAGAAAATAAATAGTTGTATATTAATGTTTTCTCCCCATGTAAAATGACCTTACTAAGTCATTAAAGTAAAATATCCTATGAACAAAACGTGTAAAATTTAACAATTTTAGATTTTTGGCCAGACTTGTATTTTATTCCCCTTCTAGTAAAAATGGCTTATAGAACATTGCACCCTCTGTCAGATTTAACTTTCCTTATAATAGATTCTTGCTGTACTGTTGGGTGAAACATACATTAAAATGGTTATATAATCATGTCAGTTCAATCATATACTCGTATGATACAAAATATAATATGTATTGACCCTTTACTTGATGTGCCATTTACTCAGTTTTGGTCAAGGGACGTTTATAGCATATCGGCTTTGAATCCAGTGAACACGGATTCAATTCGTACTGGCCCCACTGGGTTACTTCGATGTGTCCTGCTAGCCTCGTTCGTCTGATGGGAACGTAAACCGGGTGGTCCTGTGTATCGGATTCTGTCCTCCATCCAAGCACGTTAAAGAACCATAGGTATCTAATCGGTAGTAAGCGTAGGGCAGGGTTCCTGGATGCCTATGTATCTTTCCTCCTCTCTTTCGGGCGGTTCGAAATAACCTAAACAACGTGTTGATGAGGCGTTAAACAATAATTAAATTTTAAACTGTCCCATTCCCCTAAATATGCCCTAGATCCCTCTCGCAACACCTGATTCAAATTGAATACTCTGCTCGACTTATATTAACTTTTTATTCTATGTCTTTCTTTTCTTTCAGTCTGCACGTCATGTGGAAGAAGACTCCATGTACACCACTGGCCAGAGTCAATGCTGAAGTTTATGTTCGCTCAATTATTTGCTTAATAAAGTATACATATGACCTAAAATATTGTCTTTATAATTATGTCTTCCACCACAAAGTGGTAGGTGAGACAGATTAGATTTGGCCTTTCCGTTCGTCTGTCACAAATCTTGTCTGCGCTACTTGTTGGATTTTGACGAAACTTTGTACAAACTCTTTATTACTTTCTCTGAAGCTAATTTCATAAAACTTCATACTTTAAATGCCTTTGGTGAAATGATAATCCCTGTTTATTTTGAAGTCAGTAGTTAAAAGGTCCGTTACCATGACCGGAAAATGAAAAGTATTGCCCACACAGTTTTTCCTCTTACCTAAAGCAAATTTCATGAAACTTCATTGTTGGACAGTGGAAAGAGGATGATCGTTTGATTTTTAGGTAAAAGGTCAAGTTCCCTGCAGACATCCACTATCCAAGGATAAGCATATGTTACAACACACATGTTATAATATTAATGGTATAATATATGAATATTTTCTTGCACAATGTTGAATCCAGTAAAACAAGTGGTTTTGTTCATCGATACTGTCGCCTGTGAACCAAACCACTTGTTGTTAAATTACAGGATTCAACAGTGTGTAAGACATATTCCGATCATCCATTTTTTTTTAAAATCATATATTAAAAAATATATATATTAAAACATAACAAAACATGCTATTTGATGAAAACAGACGTATTCAAATTTTCAAAATAGCAATATTCGCAGAATATAGTAGATTTCTACTGCTGAAAACAAACATGTATTTTTTTTCCAGGAAATAATACTTCTATGAATATAGTATATATGTTCAGGGAAATGTTTAATATGTCTGTTTTCAAATCCTACAAATCGTAACGCACCGCACATGTATATTCATGTACTTTCAATATAGTAGTGAGTATGACTGCGTTCTGGGACCATACAAATATAAAAGAATAATATATATAAATAAATGTATATATAATATAAATAAATATATATATAACTATATATACCCTATAAATATAAACGACCCGCACTTTTTGGATTCACGCGTACAGTGTTTCACAACACCACAAATCTGGCAAGTGCTCCATTGACACAATGTCATGTCCACGTTTATGTTATGAAATCTTCGAGTCTACACATAATCATGTTTGTTACCGATAGTAGCAGGTATGTTACTCGTCAGTCATTTATTTACTTGGTTAAAGGGAGACATACCAATCTTGCTTTCTTTAAAACTCGAGTCGCCCCCTCAGTTTTAAACGAACAGTTAAAAGAATATACTTCTTTCTGCCTGTTAAACTTATATTAGTTTATCGCTTTTTCAGGTTTCGAAAATTAACTCTGCAACGTATGTTGCCGCCATCATGATTTCATTTTCCGATATACCGTTGCAACATTGTTTGTTAAAATAAATTGGCCACTCTGACATAAACCCAAAGCATGTATAGATAAAAATTTAGTGTAAAATACATGAACACATACATTTTAAATATATGTGTTTACATAACGAAATTATATAATTGTTTCTGTAGCCGGTCGTCTTTCCTTAATGAATATGAATGTTGCCGTCTTTGGGTCGGACGGTCCTGTTACTTAATTAGTATTTGTCTCTGTTTATTTATTGAAATTTACATATATACAGAGGAGAGATATATCTATATGATTTTGTTATTATGCTCGCTTCTAAAATGACGAAATAAATCGATTTGAATAAAAGGCGCATTCTCAGCAATACACAACGTATTGTGTGTACGGGTTGGAGGGGGGAAACCCACGGGGTTGGAGGGATACTACCGTAATATTGCTCTCATAAATACTGTTAACATACTACATCAATAATATAACAACTACTGAACAATGCTGAAATCGATTTATCTTTATAAATGAATTCATAATTCCACAATTTTATTCCGTGCGAAGATCGATTTGGAACGTCGATTCGGCGTATTTAAACGATTACGGTGTACTTTGTTAATTTTCGGGGGGAAAAAGTACTTGCCTCTGATTTTTTTTATATTTTACATATCTACAGAGGAAAGATGTATTTACGCGTACATGCTTTTGTTTTTTTCTCTCGCTTTTAAAATGATGAAATAAATCGAATTTGATTAAAACTGTGCATTAGCAGCCTAATCAATACGGTATGGAGGGTGGTGGGGGTGGAAAGGGGGGGCGGGGCTGCAGGGATACTACCGTAATGGTGTCCTTGAGAAAAACGGTGAAAATTCTACTCTAATAATTTATTAAATACAGAACAATGTTGAAATCAATATATCTCTTAAAAAGGATTTCATAATTTCATGGTTTTATATCCCGCGTGTACATTAACTTCGAATAGCGATTGTTCATATTTTAGCGAACACGGTGTACTTTGTTAATTTTGGGGAAAAAAAAGTACTTTTTTCTGATTGACTTTAAATTTTGGGTTTTAATAGTAGACATGTCAATGAACAATTTCGTGGAAAAAAATTCATTCTCGCTGTTAAAACTTATTTTTTTTGCATTTTTTTCGGATTCAGAAAATTAGCACTGCAACATATATTTTCACAATCCTCATTTCCTTTCCCGACGTACCGTTACAATTTTGCTTGTTAAAACCTATTCTGAGCACTCCGGCATAAACCAAAAGCATGTATAGATCAGAAATTTAATCTGGAATGCATGAATACATACATTTGAAATATATGTATTGAAATAATGGAATTATTTCATTTATTGTGTACCCGGTCGCGTCTGTAAATGTATATGCATTATGCCGTCTTTGAGTCCGTGGGTCATGTTAGTTAATTTTGGGGAAAAAAAAGTACTTGTCTCCGATTTCATTAAAAATTTGCATATGGACAGAGGAAAGATTTATCTACGCGTACATGCATTTGTTTTTATTCTCGCTTCTAAAATGACAAAATAACTCGATTTTGATTTAAAAGCGCATTTTTGGCAATTTAAACCTTAAAACAACCTAAATTCATCCCTTTGAAAAATACCTTTAACTATTAATGGGAATTACACGAAGTGTACACCAATTCTGTTCGACCAATGTAGTTTGTGAATATTATTACTTTAACAACGATCTGTGATGGTGTTTTGTTATAATCACAGTTTATAAATAAGAGGTGAAGAAATCTGACCAGTGACAATTTTCACGATAATGTCATTTTGTTATCGATTTTATCACGTGACCTTGTTTGATAAATATTCATACGCCATAGGGCTGGCGTTCCTACTGCTATGACCACCGATGGTAATATTTGATACTACCTCAGCTGACAGCAGAGTTGCGAGAAGATTGGTTATATCGGCGAACCGACGGTGAGAGTAACCGATGCGAGAACACTGAACGCACCCACTGATCTACTTCTAGGCCAATCCAGAAGCGGATTCAGGTTTTGGGAATAGGTGCTGCGTAACTTCTGAAATAAATAATTTACGAGCAAAACTCTGACATTGAACGTTTTTTGTGTGTTTTTGACGGGTCGCTTTTTTGTTGTAAGCTGACAATCATATTGGGACCACACTTCGTCCGTCGTTGTTAAATTGGGTCAGCGCGACATCCATTATGGCGGCTATTGATATAAAAGGTCGAAACCTTATTAAAAAAAAAACTTCCGAAGAACCACTGAACATAATTATATCGACATGTTTTCTTTATTAATGAATGCCAACCCACAGGCTTGCATTGCGATAGTAAAGAAGGATATAGAGCATATGAGTTTAAGTATATGTTATAGTAAAGAGCCATTACTATATATACATAATAACACTATCTCTTCGCCTCTCTATATGTCTAGTCTATCATAAATTAATGCAAGCCTTTGGCTATAGACTATACAGTTTGTTCAAATATAAGTATTAAAAAAAAAAGTATATTTGCGTCCTTGGCCGGGAACGTAAAGACGCTGATTTTCACACCATTATTCAGGGCAAATCATTTTAGGGGATCTATGCTTGTATTGATTAGATGGTGGCAGAAAGATCGGGACTGTATTTTTAAAAAAAATTGTTTCTTCAACAAAGTATACAGAAACTTTTAAGTCCTGCATCGATTCTGCATATTTTATTTAAAATCATACACAGATCTAATAACTACGAGATAGGAAACTTACGATCAACCGGTGTAGTAGCTAAACATCACGTGGTTACCCTTTCAATTTACCAAGTGAAGTTTTCGAAATTCTTATTTGCTCAAAGTATTTAGTTTTGAAAATACCATAATAAACTTTACAGTTTCACATCTCTTTGTTATATGTCTGAAAAGTTTTAATAACTGAACTAGAAGTCAGAGGCGGATCGAGGATTAGTGATATTAGTAATGGGTGGCATGTAACTTTTGAAATGAGTAATTAACGAGCAAAAACAAGTTTAGCCCGCTGAGTTTGTTGTTGTTGTTTTTTACGGGGTCACGAAACCATTTTTTTTGTTTGCAAGTTTGGGTTCTTCTTTCAAATCTGGTCTGGTTTTTGGAATGCATGTACATATGTTCACACGTCTTGCGATGTTATGGAGGGTTAGATCACCAGACTTGTATCGTCATCTGGAAGCATTGTATTTTTATATAAAAGTACATCTAAGATAAAATGTAGTTGTACTTTATATATATACGACTTATAACGGATACTTGTTTTAAAATGTGACCCGTGGGAGTCTCCGTTTCATATAATAATGTTTACCTAATAGTTAACAAGAGCACATTTTGATATCGGAAATTATGATTTCAAAATAGGAGGATGGGGTGGGGATAAAAGCGATAACACGATGGGGGTCAACATCCTTTTAAGCACGAGGTAGCATTCCCACACCCCTACACACACACACACACACACACACACACACACCCCCCACAACAAAAGGGGTGGGTCTGCACAGGATGTATGGAGATGGGGATGTACGTCTTCTTCACATTTTCTTTCAAAACCTTCGCAGACCATACTAACATTAAAGGCTTACGTCAACATGACCTGATGCGCAATATAAAATAGAGGCAGTTCCAATACCACAGCGATATTTAAATCATCAGTGGGTGGCAGTGCTATTTTTTTTTTTTTTTTTAAAGTCTAAACAATCTTAGGCCTTGTTTACCATAACTTTGTTTTTCTTCATTCTTCCGAGGGGCGCAATATTTTTTGTTGAAAAGAGCACTTTTATTATGGATTTTTTTTCTTTGATGGGGATAGGTGTTTGAAGTGGTGACGGCGTGGATGGGGGGCAGTAATCGGAGCTGCGCACATCACACATAATTTAGTTTTCGTGACTCAAGTTTAAACGAAGTTTCGTAAGAAGAATGTGCTTCAAACTCAGTCCTGCAGATTTTAGACACCCCCCCCCCCCCCGCCCAAAAAAAAATGCCTACAGACCTACCGTATTTTTTTTAGAGCTGCCGTATTTTTTTTTGAGCATAAAATAGGAAACAAAATCATTTCTTTTTTTGGGCCATGGCGGATGTTTACAATAAATTAGTTTTTCTTCATTCTTCAGAGGGGCGCACTATTTGTTGTTGAAAGGAGCACTTTTATTTTGGATTTTTTTTTTTGATTGGGATAGGTATTTGAAATGGTGACGGCGTGGGTGGGGGCAGTAATCGGAGCTGCGCACATTACAAATAATTTAGTTTTCGTGACTCAAGTTTAAACTGAGTTTCGTAAGTAGAATGCTTTAAACTCAGTCCTGCAGATTTTAGACACTCACCCGCCCCCACCCACCAAAAAAAAAAAGCCTACCGACCTACCGTATTTTTTTAAGAGCATAAAATAGGAAACACAAACCTTTCTTTGGCCAAAAAAAAAAAGAGCGCTCGATACCGGTTTACGGCGGATGTATGGAGATGGTGAGGTGTTCTTAATTTTTTCTTTCATAATATTCGCAGGTCATGATCATGTCGAACATTAAAGGCTTAATTTAACATGACTTGGTTCAAAAAAAAAGGCCGGTCTGCTGTGGGAGAAATAGAGAGGCAGTTCAAAATAGGATAGCGGGATTTAAATATTCAGTGGGTGGCATATGAAGAGCTTGTGTTTTTTTGTTGTTTTAAAGTCGAAACATTCTAAGGCCATTTGTTACAATAAATAATTTTAAAAAAATATGAGGATCTCAGAATTTGAAAATAGTTGAAATGAGCCCTTTTTATTAATATATTTATTATATTTTTATATTTTTTTTTTATATACAATTTTTATATTTTTTTATTTATTTCGGAGTTACGCAACTCAAACACACAATAGAATGTGCTGAAAACTCTATGTCTTGCGGATTATGGACCCATTCTGCATATAAATGAAGTGTACGCTGGATTTCCATTCATGTTTGCAACATATGCTTTTTATTTGGCGGTCTGGTGCACCGTAATCCCAAACTTCTTACATCTTACCTTCCTTAAAAATCCCCCCATCCCCGACCCTGGATCCGCACTTGAATTTGTTAAACAGGGTTACTTCCCTTAGTTGTTACGTCATAATCATCTGTAATAATAACGTTGAGAATACCCCTGTAACGTGTTTGCGCTGAGTCAATATCGAATTGTTAGCAACGGAAAATACAAACTATGTTGATTATTTAGCCTTTCTAGCCGTTTTAAAGATTGGATTCGGACATAAGATAAGTTATTGAAATAGCAAGTTAACAGAATATATAACATTACATTCAGACATTAACGTGCTAGTCTTTCGAAATTGACTGAATTAACAACATCGGCGTAAAAATCGCTGTATTTTTGCATGCTTGAAGCTCGATTTGAAAATACTCAATAAATATTTTGATGTTTTCTTTGACTTATGACATTCTGTTCATTGGTATAAATAATTTCAAGTTGAGGATGTAGTGGCAATAATGTCTGCGTATAAAAGAATTTCGATTTTTTCTCTGTTTTTTCGGTCATTTCAAGCCAACAAAATGGCGGATTTTCAAGGTTTTTTCAATGAGGTACTCCGTGGGGAACTATTTTCAACGTTGCTATACAGTTGTCAAGTGAGTGGAGATGCGCAAGAAAATAACCACTTGCGTCCTGACTGGTTATTAAAACATTTTAACAAGAAGCTTAGACAAGATATACTTATATATATATATGTATAAAAGAATGAGTGTACCTAATACTATTTACTATAGCCATATATGTTATTATTGTCTATGTGCGATTGTCTATATGTATTATAATATATGTAATATATGTAATATATATTTAACAATATAACCTAAATTGTATGCTGTTTATGTGTGAATGTTTATATGTACCATATTCTATATAATATATTTAAGAATAGTCTCCATAGTTACTAGTGTTCATGTATGTATCTTTGTGTAACATATTATTTATTATTTAGTTTATGCCGTTAATGTGTGAAGAATTTTGTATTTAATATATTAAATATACTATTTTTAATAACATATTGTTTATGTGTGATTGTCTACATGTTGCGTAGTATAATCTGTAATATGTTTAATAATACTCCCTAAAGTATATGTTGTTTATGTGTGAATGTATATAATATATATTTACCATATATTATATATATTATATTTTAGAACATTCTCTATTATCAATTTTGTTCATTTGTGTATATCTATATCTATATATCTATATATCTATATTATATATATATCACCTTACACATAGTTATGCAGATGAACTTTTATTATATTAACAAATAAAAAGTGCATCCATGAACGTATATATGAAACATATTTAAGATATAGGAGCATTACTTGTGTTGTTGTTCATGTTTGATATTTAAATATAACATATTAATTATTTAACATGTTTAATATCATCCCTTTATTGAATTTTTTTCATATCAAATGTCTATGTTTAACCTATTAATTTATTATACATAACATATTTGGGATTATTCCCTATTGTGTATGTTGTTCATGTCAAATGTCTATGTATGACATATTACATATGCTAAATTTTGTCAAACAGGGGCGTAGCGTGGTATTCCATTACTCCCGGAGTAATTTGGAAACATAAAACTCCTAAACAGTTGAAAATGAAATAAAAATCAGAGTCGGTGGTAAGGAGAGGAGGTAGGGTGGGTGGGTAGGGTGGGTGGAGATTTGAGAGTGGGGTGTGGGGGTAAAGGTGGAAAATTATTTATTTTTATTTTTACTTTCTTTCTTTTTGTGAGCATAATGTCATTATTTCTGATAAATGTCGCTTGTAAGAGCAACATTTTGGTACAAAGATGAAAATAAATCTTGAGGCGACCCCCAAAAATCACCTTGTGGAAGAGTGGAAGGGGGACATATATATTAGGTGTAGTCACACTACGTCATGGTCAAATACTACAATTACTACAATATGTATTGATTATTTGTGTACGTGTGAATATCTGTAAGTAACATATTATATATATATTATATTTTAGAAATGTGTTGAATATTTCATTTATTTTATATTTACGAAAATTGACAATAGTATATGTTGATTATTTGTGAATGCTTCAATGCTTGAATGTCTATAACACATTATATACATTATATTTAAGAAAAGTGTATGCTATTTTTAGGGAATGTGTGAACATCTATATATAAGGCGTAAAAAAAAAAGTTGTTTGTTTCCACTAACCCGACCCTAATTTTACCCCCCGACCCTAAACTTTTTTTTTCCGATTTTGGTACGAAAATTTTTGGGTACGAAAGAAAATGTTTGCGAAACGTAGACGGAACGAAATAAATGAGTACGAAAAACGTATTCATTTGGTTGTCCTCGTTTTTATCGTCAGCAGTCGATCCAATATGGCAGCCTCCACGGATCGGCCAACGTGTATTTTGGCCGTGAATTTGGGCATCTGCCCTCACAATAACAAGCCTATACAAAAATTTTCAGTGTGTCCACTCTCTTGGACATTCTACGAACTATTTCTTTCATATCATCCTCAAGCCATCAACCTTGTGAAGACCCTGGTTTCCACCAACATCAATGGAGAAAATTCTTACGAGGTTTTGTCACATTTCCTTTTTTGTCGATAAATTTAAATCCTTTATAATAGCTGTTAATTGTAAGATAAAAAAGTACAGAAGTAAATATTTATCAAGAAAATTTTGCTCTGAAACACCATGATGTTTGATGGTATTAAAACTGTGTGAAATCAAGTTTTCACTAGTATTTTTAATGGTAAAAAATGATAGCATGCATTTAAATTCATGTTGTCATTTTTTACCATCAAAATACAACAGGCACTTGAAATTCTGTCACAACTGTCAGGTCTCGAAAAATCCACTCGCCCCTCCAGCAGTTTGTGAGTGTTTTTGTCAGTTCCAACGAGTGTAAAACTCCTGCCACCTTGTCGTTACAAATTGCTAAATGAACCCAGTCAACACTGTCAAAAACAAAAGTGGAAAAGGTCACAGTTTCAAAGATATTACAGGGTAATATGCAAATTTATAATGTCAATCTCTCCCAGTTGCACTTGATCCATGGTAGATGCTTCTATTGTTAAATGGAATCGGTCAGGTTTTATAGCGAGTGGATGTTGCGGGTTCGAGTCCCACCACAACCAGGGAATTTTTTTTTCTTTCATAGTCAGATTCAAGAAATGTTTTGATAAAAAACTTGGAAAGTCGAAATTCTATGTTTTATGTTGAAATCGGTGGCTAATATTTTGGTATTGCTATTTTTATTACATATTTAACCAACAGAAGCCTTTTCATTCTATTCTGAAGGTCTCGAGATACCGGTCCTGCATCTTAAAGCTTAAAGTTTGCATTTTCAATGAAATTGTACAATGCTGTAGGTTGATACTATGTATAGCACAAAACTTGCCTTGTCAATGATAAACTGTGTACAATGCTGTCAGTTCACATACCTATAGCACAAAATTTGCCTCTTAAATAAAAAAAAAGTTATCGAAAAAAAAAAAGTTATGCCTACCTACCTACCCTATTTTTTTTGGGAATGTTAGCGGAAACAAACAACTTTTTTTTTTTGGCCTAAACTATCTTTAAGAAAATATACTTCAGTGTGTGTTGTGAATGTCTAAATGTAACAAATTATATATTTTATATTTAGGGAAATGTTCTACTATTATATGTGTTGATTATTTGTGAATGTATGGAGGTTTGTATGTAACATATTATATCGGTTTTATTTAAGACAACATATTATAGTGTGTTGATTAGTTGTGAATGTGTGAATGCCTATGTGTAAGGAGCAGGTTGCCTTATGAAGTATTTGTTCGCCTTCAAAGAGTCTTTTTTTTTTTAGATCCGACTACACCAATTACCAACCAATCAGAGGACAGGGAAACAGTTCCAGGGTAAATTCGGGGTTATTACACAGAATCTCTTAATTTTGATTGGTTGACAAGGTAAACAAACCAAAAATCTTATTAAAAAAATAAAATTCAACTTTTGAAGAGTACTTATCAAAGGTAAATCATACATTTGTGCAATGTATTTATCATTTGTTGCATAATCAAAATAAGAAGTATATTTTACATTTTCCTCATGTTTCTACATGCAAGTAGGTGGGTCAGTACCATCTGACCCAAACTTATTTTCCAAAACATCAAATAAAATAGTAATTTTCTTCTCTAAAACAGCAATGATCACATATCTGATATAGCATTGACTTGTGTCACTGAAATGGATTCGTACTCACAGGGACTCCAGAATTGACTTCGCCCAGGACTCTTGTTTTTATATAAAAATATATATGGTAATCATCACTCATTTTATCTAAATATATATAGGAAAAACCTAACTCTGAAACTGTATTGGCGAAAGTTATGTTATTCTGCATGTAGCGTACAATTATGATGCTCACCTATTATTTGGAGCTTCTCGTATGTAGATGTATTTAGTCGTAGTTCATCCCTCATTATTTGGAGCTTCTCGTATGTAGATGTATTTAGTGGTAGTTCATCCCTCATTATTTGGAGCTTCTCGTATGTAGATGTATTTAGTCGTAGTTCATCCCTCATTATTTGGAGCTTCTCGTATGTAGATGTATTTAGTGGTAGTTCATCCCTCATTATTTGGAGCTTCTCGTATGTAGATGTATTTAGTGGTAGTTCATCCCTCATTATTTGGAGCTTCTCGTATGTAGATGTATTTAGTGGTAGTTCATCCCTCATTATTTGGAGCTTCTCGTATGTAGATGTATTTAGTGGTAGTTCATCCCTCATTATTTGGAGCTTCTCGTATGTAGATGTATTTAGTGGTAGTTCATCCCTCATTATTTGGAGCTTCTCGTATGTAGATGTATTTAGTGGTAGTTCATCCCTCATTATTTGGAGCTTCTCGTATGTAGATGTATTTAGTGGTAGTTCATCCCTCATTATTTGGAGCTTCTCGTATGTAGATGTATTTAGTGGTAGTTCATCCCTCATTATTTGGAGCTTCTCGTATGTAGATGTATTTAGTGGTAGTTCATCCCTCATTATTTGGAGCTTCTCGTATGTAGATGTATTTAGTGGTAGTTCATCCCTCATTATTTGGAGCTTCTCGTATGTAGATGTATTTAGTGGTAGTTCATCCCTCATTATTTGGAGCTTCTCGTATGTAGATGTATTTAGTGGTAGTTCATCCCTCATTATTTGGAGCTTCTCGTATGTAGATGTATTTAGTGGTAGTTCATCCCTCATTATTTGGAGCTTCTCGTATGTAGATGTATTTAGTGGTAGTTCATCCCTCATTATTTGGAGCTTCTCGTATGTAGATGTATTTAGTGGTAGTTCATCCCTCATTATTTGGAGCTTCTCGTATGTAGATGTATTTAGTGGTAGTTCATCCCTCATTATTTGGAGCTTCTCGTATGTAGATGTATTTAGTGGTAGTTCATCCCTCATTATTTGGAGCTTCTCGTATGTAGATGTATTTAGTGGTAGTTCATCCCTCATTATTTGGAGCTTCTCGTATGTAGATGTATTTAGTGGTAGTTCATCCCTCATTATTTGGAGCTTCTCGTATGTAGATGTATTTAGTGGTAGTTCATCCCACATTATTTGGAGCTTCTCGTATGTAGATGTATTTAGTCGTAGTTCATCCCACATTATTTGGAGCTTCTCGTATGTAGATGTATTTAGTGGTAGTTCATCCCCATTATTTGGAGCTTCTCGTATGTAGATGTATTTAGTCGTAGTTCATCCCACATTATTTGGAGCTTCTCGTATGTAGATGTATTTAGTGGTAGTTCATCCCACATTATTTGGAGCTTCTCGTATGTAGATGTATTTAGTGGTAGTTCATCCCACATTATTTGGAGCTTCTCGTATGTAGATGTATTTAGTGGTAGTTCATCCCTCATTATTTGGAGCTTCTCGTATGTAGATGTATTTAGTGGTAGTTCATCCCACATTATTTGGAGCTTCTCGTATGTAGATGTATTTAGTGGTAGTTCATCCCTCATTATTTGGAGCTTCTCGTATGTAGATGTATTTAGTGGTAGTTCATCCCACATTATTGGAGCTTCTCGTATGTAGATGTATTTAGTGGTAGTTCATCCCACATTATTTGGAGCTTCTCGTATGTAGATGTATTTAGTGGTAGTTCATCCCACATTATTTGGAGCTTCTCGTATGTAGATGTATTTAGTGGTAGTTCATCCCTCATTATTTGGAGCTTCTCGTATGTAGATGTATTTAGTCGTAGTTCATCCCACATTATTTGGAGCTTCTCGTATGTAGATGTATTTAGTGGTAGTTCATCCCACATTATTTGGAGCTTCTCGTATGTAGATGTATTTAGTGGTAGTTCATCCCTCATTATTTGGAGCTTCTCGTATGTAGATGTATTTAGTCGTAGTTCATCCCACATTATTTGGAGCTTCTCGTATGTAGATGTATTTAGTGGTAGTTCATCCCTCATTATTTGGAGCTTCTCGTATGTAGATGTATTTAGTCGTAGTTCATCCACATTATTTGGAGCTTCTCGTATGTAGATGTATTTAGTGGTAGTTCATCCCACATTATTTGGAGCTTCTCGTATGTAGATGTATTTAGTCGTAGTTCATCCCTCATTATTTGGAGCTTCTCGTATGTAGATGTATTTAGTCGTAGTTCATCCCTCATTATTTGGAGCTTCTCGTATGTAGATGTATTTAGTCGTAGTTCATCCCTCATTATTTGGAGCT
>JAWPHD010023405.1:0-22197 GCA_037043455.1 Cyrtodaria siliqua | reverse complement strand
CTCACACATATATATTCAGTTCTTAAGCATATATATTCAGTTCTTACACATATATATTCAGTTCTTACACATATATATTCAGTTCTTACACATATATAATTCAGTTCTTACACATATATATTCCGTTCTTACGCATATATATTCAGTACTTACACATATATATTCAGTTCTTACGCATATATATTCAGTTCTTACACATATATTCAGTTCTTACACATATATATTCTGTTCTTACGCATATATATTCAGTTCTTACGCATATATATTCAGTTCTTACACATATATATTCAGTTCTTACACATATATATTCCGTTCTTACGCATATATATTCCGTTCTTAAGCATATATATTCAGTTCTTACGCATATATATTCAGTTCTGACACATATATATTCAGTTCTTACACATATATATTCAGTTCTTACACATATATATTCCGTTCTTACGCATATATATATTCCGTTCTGACGCATATATTCAGTTCTTACGCATATATATTCCGTTCTTACGCATATATATTCAGTTCTTACACATATATATTCAGTTCTTACACATATATATTCAGTTCTTACACATATATATTCAGTTCTTACACATATATATTGAGTTCTTACACATATATATTCAGTTCTTACATATATATATTCAATTCTTACACATATATATTCAATTCTTACGCATATTTATTCCGGTCTTACGCATATATATTCCGTTCTTACGCATATATATTCCGTTCTTACGCATATATATTCAGTTCTTACACATATATATTCAGTTCTTACACATATATATTCCGTTCTGATGCATATATATTCAGTTTTTACACATATATATTCAGTTCTTACGCATATATATTCAGTCCTTACACATATATATTCAGTTCTTACACATATATATTCAGTTCTTACACATATATATTCAGTTCTTACAAATATATATTCCGTTCTTACGCATATATAAGCAGTTCTTACGCATATATTCAGTTCTTATGCATATATATTCAGTTCTTACAAATATATATTCAGTTCTTACGCATATATATTCAGTTCTTACACATATATATTCAGTTCTTACGCATATATATTCCGTTCTTACACATATATATTCAATTCTTACACATATATATTCCGTTCTTACGCATATATATTCCGTTCTTAAGCATATATATTCAGTTCTTACGCATATATATTCAGTTCTGACACATATATATTCAGTTCTTACACATATATATTCAGTTCTCACACATATATATTCCGTTCTTACGCATATATATTCCGTTCTTACGCATATATTCAGTTCTTACGCATATATATTCCGTTCTTACGCATATATATTCAGTTCTTACACATATATATTCAGTTCTTACACATATATATTAAGTTCTTACACATATATATTCAGTTATTACACATATTTATTGAGTTCTTACACATATATATTCAGTTCTTACACATATATATTCAATTCTTACACATATATATTCAGTTCTTACACATATATATTTCGTTCTTACGCATATATATTCCGTTCTTAAGCATATATATTCAGTTCTTACGCATATATATTCAGTTCTGACAAATATATATTCAGTTCTTACACATATATATTCAGTTTTTACACATATATATTCCGTTCTTACGCATATATATTCCATTCTTACGCATATATTCAGTTATTACGCATATATATTCCGTTCTTACGCATATATATTCAGTTCTTACACATATATATTCAGTTCTTACACATATATATTCAGTTCTTACACATATATATTCAGTTCTTACACATATATATTTAGTTCTTACACATATATATTCAGTTCTTACACATATATATTCAATTCTTACACATACATATTCAATTCTTACGCATATTTATTCCGGTCTTACGCATATATATTCCGTTCTTACGCATATATATTCCGTTCTTACGCATATATATTCAGTTCTTACACATATATATTTAGTTCTTACACATATATATTCCGTTCTGATGCATATATATTCAGTTTTTACACATACATATTCAGTTCTTACGCATATATATTCAGTCCTTACACATATATATTCAGTTCTTACACATATATATTCAGTTCTTACACATATATATTCAGTTCTTACAAATATATATTCCGTTCTTACGCATATATATGCAGTTCTTACGCATATATTCAGTTCTTATGCATATATATTCAGTTCTTACAAATATATCTTCAGTTCTTACGCATATATATTCAGTTCTTACACATATATATTCAGTTCTTACGCATATATATTCCGTTCTTACACATATATATTCAGTGCTTACGCATATATATTCAGTTCTTACACATATATATTCAGTTCTTAGACATATATATTCAGTTCTTAAACATATATATTCTGTTCTTACACATATATATTCCGTTCTTACGCATATATATTCAGTTCTTACACATATATATTCAGTTCTTACACATATATATTCAGTTCTTACACATATATATTCAGTTCAAATATATTCAGTTCTCAAACATATATATTCAGTTCTTACGCATATATATTCAGTTCTTACACATATATATTCAGTTCTTACGCATATATATTCCGTTCTTACACATATATATTCAGTTCTTAAGCATATATATTCAGTTCTTACACATATATATTCAGTTCTTACACATATATATTCAGTTCTTACACATTTATATTCAGTTCTTACACATATATATTCCGTTCTTACGCATATATATTCAGTTCTTACACATATATATTCAGTTCTTACACATATATATTCCGTTCTTACTCATATATATTCCGTTCTTACGCATATATATTCAGTTCTTACGCATATATATTCAGTTATGACACATATATATTCAGTTGTTACACATATATATTCAGTTCTTACACATATATATTCCGTTCTTACGCATATATATTCAGTTCTTACGCATATATTCAGTTCTTACGCATACATTTTCAGTTTTTAAGCATATATATTCAGTTCTTTACACATATATATTCAGTTCAGATATATTCAGTTCTTACACATATATATTCAGTTAATATATATTCAGTTCTTACGCATATATATTCAGTTCTTACATATATATTCCGTTCTTACGCATATATATTCCGTTCTTACGCATATATATTCCGTTCTTACGCATATATATTTCGTTCTTACACATATATATTCAGTTCTTACACATATATATTCAGTTCTTACACATATATATTCAGTTCTTACACATATATATTATGTTCTTACACATATATATTCAGTTCTTACAAATATATATTCCGTTCTTACGCATATATATTCAGTTCTTACGCATATATTCAGTTCTTACGCATATATATTCATTTCTTACAATATATATTCAGTTCTTACGCTTATATATTCAGTTCTTACACATATATATTCAGTTCTTACACATATATATTCAGTTCTTACACATAAATATTCAGGTTTTTACAAATATATATTCAGTTCTTACAAATATATATTCCGTTCTTACGCATATATATTCAGTTCTTACACATATATTCAGTTCTTACGCATATATATTCAGTTCTTACACATATATATTCAGTTCTTACGCATATATATTCAGTTCTTACACATATATATTTAGTTCTTACACATATATATTCAGTTCTTACGCATATATATTCAGTACTTACACATATATATTCAGTTCTTACACATATATATTCAGTACTTACACATATATATTCAGTTCTTACACATATATATTCTGTTCTTACGCATATATATTCAGTTCTTACGCATATATATTCAGTTCTTACACATATATATTCAGTTCTTACACATATATATTCCATTCTTACCCATATATATTCCGTTCTTTCACATATATATTCAGTTCTTACACATATATATTCCGTTCTTACGCATATATATTCCGTTCTTAAGCATATATATTCAGTTCTTACGCATATATATTCAGTTCTGACACATATATATTCAGTTCTTACACATATATATTCAGTTCTTACACATATATATTCCGTTCTTACGCATATATATATTCCTTTCTTACGCATATATTCAGTTCTTACGCATATATATTCCGTTCTTACGCATATATATTCAGTTCTTACACATATATATTCAGTTCTTACACATATATATTCAGTTCTTACACATATATATTCAGTTCTTACACATATATATTGAGTTCTTACACATATATATTCAGTTCTTACATATATATATTCAATTCTTACACATATATATTCAATTCTTACGCATATTTATTCCGGTCTTACGCATATATATTCCGTTCTTACGCATATATATTCCGTTCTTACGCATATATATTCAGTTCTTACACATATATATTCAGTTCTTACACATATATATTCCGTTCTGATGCATATATATTCAGTTTTTACACATATATATTCAGTTCTTACGCATATATATTCAGTCCTTACACATATATATTCAGTTCTTACACATATATATTCAGTTCTTACACATATATATTCAGTTCTTACAAATATATATTCCGTTCTTACGCATATATAAGCAGTTCTTACGCATATATTCAGTTCTTATGCATATATATTCAGTTCTTACGCATATATATTCAGTTCTTACGCATATATATTCAGTTCTTACACATATATATTCAGTTCTTACGCATATATATTCCGTTCTTACACTTATATATTCAGTGCTTACGCATATATATTCAGTTCTTACACATATATATTCAGTTCTTAGACATATATATTCAGTTCTTACACATATTTATTCTGTTCTCACATATATATTCCGTTCTTACGCATATATATTCAGTTCTTACACATACATATTCAGTTCTTACACATATATATTCAGTTCTTACACATATATATTCAGTTCATATATATTCAGTTCTTACACATATATATTCAGTTCTTACGCATATATATTCAGTTCTTACACATATATATTCAGTTCTTACGCATATATATTCTGTTCTTACACATATATATTCAGTTCTTACACATTTATATTCAGTTCTTACACATATATATTCCGTTCTTACGCATATATATTCAGTTCTTACACATATATATTCAGTTCTTACACATATATATTCCATTCTTACTCATATATATTCCGTTCTTACGCATATATATTCAGTTCTTACGCATATATATTCAGTTATGACACATATATATTCAGTTCTTACACATATATATTCAGTTCTTACACATATATATTCCGTTCTTACGCATATATATTCAGTTCTTACACATATATATTCAGTTCTTACACATATATATTCAGTTCTTACACATATATATTCAGTTCTTACACATTTATATTCAGTTCTTACACATATATATTCCGTTCTTACGCATATATATTCAGTTCTTTCACATATATATTCAGTCCTTACACATATATATTCCGTTCTGACGCATATATATTCCGTTCTTACGCATATATATTCAGTTCTTAGACATATATATTCCGTTCTTACGCATATATATTCCGTTCTTACGCATATATATTCCGTTCTTAAGCATATATATTCCGTTCTTACGCATATATATTCCGTTCTTACACATATATATTCAGTTTTTACACATATATATTCAGTTCTTACGCATATATATTCAGTTCTTACACATATATATTCAGTTCTTACGCATATATATTCCATTCTTACACATATATATTCAGTTCTTACACATATATATTTAGTTCTTACACATATATATTCAGTTCTTACGCATATATATTCAGTACTTACACATATATATTCAGTTCTTACACATATATATTCAGTTCTTACACATATATATTCAGTTCTTACACATATATATTCTGTTCTTACGCATATATATTCAGTTCTTACGGATATATATTCAGTTCTTACACATATATATTCAGTTCTTACACATATATATTCCATTCTTACCCATATATATTCCGTTCTTTCACATATATTCAGTTCTTACACATATATATTCCGTTCTTACGCATATATATTCCGTTCTTAAGCATATATATTCAGTTCTTACGCATATATATTCAGTTCTGACACATATATATTCAGTTCTTACACATATATATTCAGTTCTTACACATATATATTCCGTTCTTACGCATATATATATTCCGTTCTTACGCATATATTCAGTTCTTACGCATATATATTCCGTTCTTACGCATATATATTCAGTTCTTACACATATATATTCAGTTCTTACACATATATATTCAGTTCTTACACATATATATTCAGTTCTTACACATATACATTGAGTTCTTACACATATATATTCAGTTCTTACATATATATATTCAATTCTTACACATATATATTCAATTCTTACGCATATTTATTCCGGTCTTACGCATATATATTCCGTTCTTACGCATATATATTCCGTTCTTACGCATATATATTCAGTTCTTACACATATATATTCAGTTCTTACACATATATATTCCGTTCTGATGCATATATATTCAGTTTTTACACATATATATTCAGTTCTTACTCATATATATTCAGTCCTTACACATATATATTCAGTTCTTACACATATATATTCAGTTCTTACACATATATATTCAGTTCTTACAAATATATATTCCGTTCTTACGCATATATAAGCAGTTCTTACGCATATATTCAGTTATTATGCATATATATTCAGTTCTTACAAATATATATTCAGTTCTTACGCATATATATTCAGTTCTTACACATATATATTCAGTTCTTACGCATATATATTCCGTTCTTACACTTATATATTCAGTGCTTACGCATATATATTCAGTTCTTACACATATATATTCAGTTCTTAGACATATATATTCAGTTCTTACACATATTTATTCTGTTCTTACACATATATATTCCGTTCTTACGCATATATATTCAGTTCTTACACATACATATTCAGTTCTTACACATATATATTCAGTTCTTACACATATATATTCAGTTCATATATATTCAGTTCTTACACATATATATTCAGTTCTTACGCATATATATTCAGTTCTTACACATATATATTCAGTTCTTACGCATATATATTCTGTTCTTACACATATATATTCAGTTCTTACACATTTATATTCAGTTCTTACACATATATATTCCGTTCTTACGCATATATATTCAGTTCTTACACATATATATTCAGTTCTTACACATATATATTCCATTCTTACTCATATATATTCCGTTCTTACGCATATATATTCAGTTCTTACGCATATATATTCAGTTATGACACATATATATTCAGTTCTTACACATATATATTCAGTTCTTACACATATATATTCCGTTCTTACGCATATATATTCAGTTCTTACACATATATATTCAGTTCTTACACATATATATTCAGTTCTTACACATATATATTCAGTTCTTACACATTTATATTCAGTTCTTACACATATATATTCCGTTCTTACGCATATATATTCAGTTCTTTCACATATATATTCAGTCCTTACACATATATATTCCGTTCTGACGCATATATATTCCGTTCTTACGCATATATATTCAGTTCTTAGACATATATATTCCGTTCTTACGCATATATATTCCGTTCTTACGCATATATATTCCGTTCTTAAGCATATATATTCCGTTCTTACGCATATATATTCCGTTCTTACACATATATATTCAGTTTTTACACATATATATTCAGTTCTTACGCATATATATTCAGTTCTTACACATATATATTCAGTTCTTACGCATATATATTCCATTCTTACACATATATATTCAGTTCTTACGCATATATATTCAGTTCTTACACATATATATTCAGTTCTTACACATATATGTTCAGTTCTTACACATTTATATTCAGTTCTTACACATATATATTCCGTTCTTACGCATATATATTCAGTTCTTACACATATATATATTCAGTTCTTACACATATATATTCAGTTCTTACACATACATATTCAGTTCTTACACATATATATTCCATTCTTACGCATATATATTCCGTTCTTACACATATATATTCAGTTCTTACAAATATATATTCCGTTCTTACGCATATACATTCCGTTCTTACGCATATATATTCAGTTCTTACACATATATATTCAGTTCTTACACATATATATTCAGTTCTTACACATATATATTCAGTTCTTACACATTTATATTCAGTTCTTACACATATATATTCCGTACTTACGCATATATATTCAGTTCTTTCACATATGTATTCAGTTCTTACACATATATATTCCGTTCTTACGCATATATTACGCATATATATTCCTCTCTTACGCATATATTCAGTTCTTACGCATATATTTTTAGTTTTTAAGCATATATATTCAGTTCTTACACATATATATTCAGTTCATATATATTCAGTTCTTACGCATATATATTCAGTTCTTACGCATATATATTCAGTTCTTACGCATATATATTCCGTTCTTACACGTATATATTCAGTTCTTACACATATATATTCAGTTCTTACACATATATGTTCAGTTCTTACACATTTATATTCAGTTCTTACACATATATATTCCGTTCTTACGCATATATATTCAGTTCTTACACATATATATATTCAGTTCTTACACATATATATTCAGTTCTTACACATACATATTCAGTTCTTACACATATATATTCCATTCTTACGCATATATATTCCGTTCTTACACATATATATTCAGTTCTTACAAATATATATTCCGTTCTTACGCATATACATTCCGTTCTTACGCATATATATTCAGTTCTTACACATATATATTCAGTACTTACGCATATATATTCCGTTCTTACACGTATATATTCAGTTCTTACGCATACATATTCAGTTCTTACACATATATATTCAGTTCTTACACATATATATTCAGTTCTTTCACATATATATTCAGTTCTTACACATCTATATTCAGTTCTTACACATATATATTCAGTTCTTACAAATATATATTTAGTTCTTACACATATATATTCAGTTCTTACACATATATATTCAGTTCTTACGCATATATATTCCATTCTTACACATATATATTCCATTCTTACGCTTATATATTCAGTTCTTACACATTTATATTCAGTTCTTACACATATATATTCCTTACCTACGCATATATATTGATGTTCTTTCACATTAATATTCAGTTCTTACACATATATATTCCGTCCTTACGCATATATATTCCGTTCTTATGCATATATATTCAGTTCTTACGCATATATATTCAGTTCTGACACATATATATTCAGTTCTTACACATATATATTCAGTTCTTACACATATATATTCCGTTCTTACGCATATATATTCCGTTCTTACGCATATATTCAGTTCTTACGCATACATTTTCAGTTTTTAAGCATATATATTCAGTTCTTACACATATATATTCAGTTCAGATATATTCAGTTCTTACACATATATATTCAGTTAATATATATTCAGTTCTTACGCATATATATTCAGTTCTTACATATATATTCCGTTCTTACGCATATATATTCCGTTCTTACGCATATATATTCCGTTCTTACGCATATATATTTCGTTCTTACACATATATATTCAGTTCTTACACATATATATTCAGTTCTTACACATATATATTCAGTTCTTACACATATATATTATGTTCTTACACATATATATTCAGTTCTTACAAATATATATTCCGTTCTTACGCATATATATTCAGTTCTTACGCATATATTCAGTTCTTACGCATATATATTCATTTCTTACAATATATATTCAGTTCTTACGCTTATATATTCAGTTCTTACACATATATATTCAGTTCTTACACATATATATTCAGTTCTTACACATAAATATTCAGGTTTTTACAAATATATATTCAGTTCTTACAAATATATATTCCGTTCTTACGCATATATATTCAGTTCTTACACATATATTCAGTTCTTACGCATATATATTCAGTTCTTACACATATATATTCAGTTCTTACGCATATATATTCAGTTCTTACACATATATATTTAGTTCTTACACATATATATTCAGTTCTTACACATATATATTAAGTTCTTACACATATATATTCAATTATATATTCAGTTCTTACACATATATATTCACTTCTTACACATATATATTCAGTTCTTACACATATATATTCAGTTCTTACACATATATATTCAGTTCTTACAAATATATATTCCGTTTTTACGCATATATATTCAGTTCTTAAACATATATTCAGTTCTTACGCATATATATTCAGTTCTTACTCATATATATTCAGTTATTACGCATATATATTCAGTTCTGACACATATATATTCAGTTTTTACGCATAAATATTCCGTTCTTACGCATATATATTCCGATCTTACGCATATATATTCAGTTCTTACACATATATAGTCAGTTCTTACACATATATATATATACAGTTCTTACACATATATATTCAGTTCTTACACATATATATTCAGTTCTTACACATATATATTCCGTTCTTACGCATATATATTTCTTTCTTACGCATATATTCAGTTCTTACGCATATATATTCAGTTTTTACGCATATATATTCAGTTCTTACACATATATATTCAGTTCATATATTCAGTTCTTACACATATATATTCAGTTCTTACGCATATATATTCAGTTCTTACACATATATATTCAGTTCTTACGCATATATATTCCGCTCTTACACATATATATTCAGTTCTTAAGCATATATATTCAGTTCTTACACATATATATTCAGTTCTTACACATATATATTCAGTTCTTACACATTTATATTCAGTTCTTACACATATATATTCCGTTCTTACGCATATATATTCAGTTCTTACACATATATATTCAGTTCTTACACATATATATTCAGTTCTTACACATATATATTCAGTTCTTACACATTTATATTCAGTTCTTACACATATATATTCCGTTCTTACGCATATATATTCAGTTCTTACACATATATATTCCGTTCTTACGCATATATATTCCTCTCTTACGCATATATTCAGTTCTTACGCATATATTTTTAGTTTTTAAGCATATATATTCAGTTCTTACACATATATATTCAGTTCAGATATATTCAGTTCTTACACATATATATTCAGTTCATATATATTCAGTTCTTACGCATATATATTCAGTTCATATATATTCAGTTCTTACGCATATATATTCAGTTCTTACGCATATATATTCAGTTCTTACAAATATATATTCAGTACTTACGCATATATATTCCGTTCTTACACGTATATATTCAGTTCTTACGCATACATATTCAGTCTTACACATATATATTCAATTCTTACACATATATATTCAGTTCTTTCACATATATATTCAGTTCTTACACATATATATTCAGTTCTTACACATATATATTCAGTTCTTACAAATATATATTTAGTTCTTACACATATATATTCAGTTCTAACACATATATATTCAGTTCTTACGCATATATATTCCATTCTTACACATATATATTCCATTCTTACGCTTATATATTCAGTTCTTACACATTTATATTCAGTTCTTACACATATATATTCCTTACCTACGCATATATATTGATGTTCTTTCACATTAATATTCAGTTCTTACACATATATATTCCGTCCTTACGCATATATATTCCGTTCTTATGCATATATATTCAGTTCTTACGCATATATATTCAGTTCTGACACATATATATTCAGTTCTTACACATATATATTCAGTTCTTACACATATATATTCCGTTCTTACGCATATATATTCCGTTCTTACGCATATATTCAGTTCTTACGCATACATTTTCAGTTTTTAAGCATATATATTCAGTTCTTACACATATATATTCAGTTCAGATATATTCAGTTCTTACACATATATATTCAGTTAATATATATTCAGTTCTTACGCATATATATTCAGTTCTTACATATATATTCCGTTCTTACGCATATATATTCCGTTCTTACGCATATATATTCCGTTCTTACGCATATATATTTCGTTCTTACACATATATATTCAGTTCTTACACATATATATTCAGTTCTTACACATATATATTCAGTTCTTACACATATATATTATGTTCTTACACATATATATTCAGTTCTTACAAATATATATTCCGTTCTTACGCATATATATTCAGTTCTTACGCATATATTCAGTTCTTACGCATATATATTCATTTCTTACAATATATATTCAGTTCTTACGCTTATATATTCAGTTCTTACACATATATATTCAGTTCTTACACATATATATTCAGTTCTTACACATAAATATTCAGGTTTTTACAAATATATATTCAGTTCTTACAAATATATATTCCGTTCTTACGCATATATATTCAGTTCTTACACATATATTCAGTTCTTACGCATATATATTCAGTTCTTACACATATATATTCAGTTCTTACGCATATATATTCAGTTCTTACACATATATATTTAGTTCTTACACATATATATTCAGTTCTTACACATATATATTAAGTTCTTACACATATATATTCAATTATATATTCAGTTCTTACACATATATATTCACTTCTTACACATATATATTCAGTTCTTACACATATATATTCAGTTCTTACACATATATATTCAGTTCTTACAAATATATATTCCGTTTTTACGCATATATATTCAGTTCTTACGCATATATTCAGTTCTTACGCATATATATTCAGTTCTTACTCATATATATTCAGTTATTACGCATATATATTCAGTTCTGACACATATATATTCAGTTTTTACGCATAAATATTCCGTTCTTACGCATATATATTCCGATCTTACGCATATATATTCAGTTCTTACACATATATAGTCAGTTCTTACACATATATATATATACAGTTCTTACACATATATATTCAGTTCTTACACATATATATTCAGTTCTTACACATATATATTCCGTTCTTACGCATATATATTCCTTTCTTACGCATATATTCAGTTCTTACGCATATATATTCAGTTTTTACGCATATATATTCAGTTCTTACACATATATATTCAGTTCATATATTCAGTTCTTACACATATATATTCAGTTCTTACGCATATATATTCAGTTCTTACACATATATATTCAGTTCTGACGCATATATATTCCGTTCTTACACATATATATTCAGTTCTTAAGCATATATATTCAGTTCTTACACATATATATTCAGTTCTTACACATATATATTCAGTTCTTACACATTTATATTCAGTTCTTACACATATATATTCCGTTCTTACGCATATATATTCAGTTCTTACACATATATATTCAGTTCTTACACATATATATTCAGTTCTTACACATATATATTCAGTTCTTACACATATATATTCAGTTCTTACACATATATATTCCATTCTTACGCATATATATTCCGTTCTTACGCATATATTCAGTTCTTACGCATATATTTTCAGTTTTTGCGCATATATATTCAGTTCTTACACATATATATTCCGTTCATATATATTCAGTTCTTACACATATATATTCAGTTCTTACGCATATATATTCAGTTCTTACACATATATATTCCATTCTGACGCATATATATTCAGTTCTTACGCATATATATTCAGTTCTTACACATATATATTCCGTTCTTACGCATATATATTCCGTTCTTACGCATATATATTCCGTTCTTACGCATATATATTCCGTTCTTACGCATATATATTTCGTTCTTACGCATATATATTCAGTTCTTACACATATATATTCAGTTCTTGCACATATATATTCAGTTCTTACACATATATATTCAGTTCTTACACATATATATTCAGTACTTACACATATATATTCAGTTCTTTCGCATATATTTTCCGTTCTTACGCATATATATTCAGTTCTTACACATATATATTCCGTTCTTACGCATATATATTCCGTTCTTACGCATATATATTCCGTTCTTAGGCATATATATTCCGTTCTTACGCATATATTTTCAGTTCTTACACATATATATTCAGTTCTTACACATCTATATTCAGTTCTTACACATATATATTCAGTTCTTACACATATATATTCAGTACTTACACATATATATTCAGTACTTACACATATATATTCCGTTCTTACGCATATATATTCAGTTCTTACACATATATATTCAGTTGTTACGCATATATATTCCGTTCTTACGCATATATATTCAGTTCTTTCGCATATATATTCAGTTCATACGCATATATATTCCGTTTTTACGCATATATATTCAGTTCTTATGCATATATATTTAGTTCTTACGCATATATTTTCAGTTCTTACTCATATACATTCAGTTCTTACACATATATATTCAGTTCTTACACATATATATTCAGTTCTTACACATATATATACTTTTCTTACACATATATATTCAGTTCTTACGCATATATATTCAGTTCTTACGCATATATATTCAGTTCTGACGCATATATTCAGATCTTACGCATTGATTTTCAGTTTTTACGCATATATATTCAGTTGTTACACATATATATTCAGTTCTTACACATATATATTCAGTTCTTACGCATATATATTCAGTTCTTACACATATATATTCCGTTCTGATGCATATATATTCAGTTCTTACACATATATATTCAGTTTTTACGCATATATATTCAGTTCTTTCGCATATATATTCAGTTCTTACGCATATATATTCCGTTCTTACACATATATATTCAGTTCTTACACATATATATTCAGTTCTTACACATACATATTCAGTTCTTACGCATATATATTCCGTTCTAACGCATAAATATTCCTTTCTTACGCATGTATATTCCGTTCTTACGCATATTTATTCAGTTCTTAGGCATATATATTCCGTTCTTACGCATATATATTCAGTTATTACACATATATATTCAGTTCTTACACATATATATTCAGTTCTTACACATATATATTCAGTTCTTACACATATATATTCTGTTCTTACACATATATATTCAGTTCTTACAAATATATATTCCGTTCTTACGCATATATATTCAGTTCTTACGCATATATTCAGTTCTTACGCATATATATTCAGTTCTTACGCATATATATTCAGTTCTTACACATATATATTCAGTTCTTACGCATATATATTCCGTTCTTACACATATATATTCAGTGCTTACGCATATATATTCAGTTCTTACACATATATATTCAATTCTTACACATATATATTCAGTTCTTACACATATATTCTGTTCTTACACATATATATTCAGTTCTTACGCATATATATTCAGTTCTTACACATATATATTCAGTTCTTACACATATATATTCAGTTCTTACACATATATATTCAGTTCTTACACATATATATTCCATTCTTACGCATATATATTCCGTTCTTACACATATATATTCAGTTCTTACACATATATATTCCGTTCTTACGCATATATATTCCGTTCTTACCCATATATATTCAGTTCTTACGCATACATATTCAGTTCTTACGCATATATATTCAGTTCTGACACATATATATTCAGTTCTTACACATATATATTCAGTTCTTACACATATATATTCCGTTCTTACGCATATATATTCCGTTCTTACTCATATATTCAATTCTTACGCATATATATTCCGTTCTTACGCATATATATTCAGTCCTTACACATATATATTCAGTTCTTACACATAAATATTCAGTTCTTACACATATATATTCAGTTCTTACACATATATATTCAGTTCTTACACATATGTATTCAGTTCTTACACATATATATTCAGTTCTTACACATATATATTCAGTACTTACACATATATATTCAGTTCTTTCGCATATATTTTCCGTTCTTACGCATATATATTCAGTTCTTACAAATATATATTCCGTTCTTACGCATATATATTCCGTTCTTAGGCATATATATTCCGTTCTTACGCATATATTTTCAGTTCTTACACATATATATTCAGTTCTTACACATATATATTCAGTTCTTACACATATATATTCAGTTCTTACACATATATATTCCGTTCTTAGGCATATATATTCCGTTCTTACGCATATATTTTCAGTTCTTACACATATATATTCAGTTCTTACACATATATATTCAGTTCTTACACATATATATTCAGTTCTTACACATATATATTCCGTTCTTAGGCATATATATTCCGTTCTTACGCATATATTTTCAGTTCTTACACATATATATTCAGTTCTTACACATATATATTCAGTTCTTACACATATATATTCAGTTCTTACACATATATATTCCGTTCTTAGGCATATATATTCCGTTCTTACGCATATATTTTCAGTTCTTACACATATATATTCAGTTCTTACACATATATATTCAGTTCTTACACATATATATTCCATTCTTACGCATATATATTCCGTTCTTACACATATATATTCATTTCTTACTTATATATATTCCGTTCTTACGCATATATATTCCGTTCTTACGCTTATATATTCAGTTCTTACACATATATATTCAGTTGTTACACATATATATTGCGTTCTTACGCATATATATTCCGTTCTTACGCATATATTCAGTTCTTACGCATATATTTTCAGTTTTTGCGCATATATATTCAGTTCTTACACATATATATTCAGTTCATATATATTCAGTTCTTACACATATATATTCAGTTCTTACGCATATATATTCAGTTCTTACACATATATATTCCATTCTGACGCATATATATTCCGTTCTTACGCATATATATTCAGTTCTTACACATATATATTCCGTTCTTACGCATATATATTCCGTTCTTACGCATATATATTCCGTTCTTACGCATATATATTCCGTTCTTACGCATATATATTCCGTTCTTACGCATATATATTCAGTTCTTACACATATATATTCAGTTCTTACACATATATATTCAGTTCTTACACATATATATTCAGTTCTTACACATATATATTCAGTACTTACACATATATATTCAGTTCTTTCGCATATATTTTCCGTTCTTACGCATATATATTCAGTTCTTACACATATATATTCCGTTCTTACGCATATATATTCCGTTCTTACGCATATATATTCCGTTCTTAGGCATATATATTCCGTTCTTACGCATATATTTTCAGTTCTTACACATATATATTCAGTTCTTACACATATATTCAGTTCTTACACATATATATTCAGTTCTTACACATATATATTCAGTACTTACACATATATATTCAGTACTTACACATATATATTTAGTTCTTACGCATATATATTCCGTTCTTACGCATATATATTCAGTTCTTACACATATATATTCTGTTGTTACGCATATATATTCCGTTCTTACGCATATATATTCAGTTCTTTCGCATATATATTCAGTTCATACGCATATATATTCCGTTTTTACGCATATATATTCAGTTCTTACGCATATATATTCAGTTCTTATGCATATATATTTAGTTCTTACGCATATATTTTCAGTTCTTACGCATATACATTCAGTTCTTACACATATATATTCAGTTCTTACACATATATATTCTGTTCTTACACATATATATACTTTTCTTACACATATATATTCAGTTCTTACGCATATATATTCAGTTCTTACGCATATATATTCAGTTCTGACGCATATATTCAGTTCTTACGCATTGATTTTCAGTTTTTACGCATATATATTCAGTTGTTACACATATATATTCAGTTCTTACACATATATATTCAGTTCTTACGCATATATATTCAGTTCTTACACATATATATTCCGTTCTGATGCATAAATATTCAGTTCTTACACATATATATTCAGTTCTTACGCATATATATTCAGTTCTTTCGCATATATATTCAGTTCTTACGCATATATATTCCGTTCTTACACATATATATTCAGTTCTTACACATATATATTCAGTTCTTACACATATATATTCAGTTCTTACACATACATATTCAGTTCTTACGCATATATATTCCGTTCTTACGCATAAATATTCCTTTCTTACGCATGTATATTCCGTTCTTACGCATATTTATTCAGTTCTTGGGCATATATATTCCGTTCTTACGCATATATATTCAGTTCTTACAAATATATATTCAGTTCTTACACATATATATTCAGTTCTTACACATATATATTCAGTTCTTACACATATATATTCTGTTCTTACACATATATATTCAGTTCTTACGCATATATATTCCGTTCTTACGCATATATATTCAGTTCTTACGCATATATTCAGTTCTTACGCATATATATTCAGTTCTTACGCATATATATTCAGTTCTTACACATATATATTCAGTTCTTACGCATATATATTCCGTTCTTACACATATATATTCAGTGCTTACGCATATATATTCAGTTCTTACACATATATATTCAGTTCTTACACATATATATTCAGTTCTTACACATATATTCTGTTCTTACACATATATATTCAGTTCTTACGCATATATATTCAGTTCTTACACATATATATTCAGTTCTTACACATATATATTCAGTTCTTACACATATATATTCAGTTCTTACACATATATATTCCATTCTTACGCATATATATTCCGTTCTTACACATATATATTCAGTTCTTACACATATATATTCCGTTCTTACGCATATATATTCCGTTCTTACCCATATATATTTAGTTCTTACGCATATATATTCAGTTCTTACGCATATATATTCAGTTCTGACACATATATATTCAGTTCTTACACATATATATTCAGTTCTTACACATATATATTCCGTTCTTACGCATATATATTCCGTTCTTACTCATATATTCAATTCTTACGCATATATATTCCGTTCTTACGCATATATATTCAGTCCTTACACATATATATTCAGTTCTTACACATAAATATTCAGTTCTTACACATATATATTCAGTTCTTACACATATATATTCAGTTCTTACACATATATATTCAGTTCTTACACATATGTATTCAGTTCTTACACATATATATTCAGTTCTTACACATATATAAACAGTAATTACACATATATATTCAGTTCTTTCGCATATATTTTCCGTTCTTACGCATATATATTCAGTTCTTACACATATATATTCCGTTCTTACGCATATATATTCCGTTCTTACGCATATATATTCCGTTCTTAGGCATATATATTCCGTTCTTACGCATATATTTTCAGTTCTTACACATATATATTCAGTTCTTACACATATATATTCAGTTCTTACACATATATATTCAGTTCTTACACATATATATTCCGTTCTTAGGCATATATATTCCGTTCTTACACATATATATTCAGTTCTTACACATATATATTCAGTTCTTACACATATATATTCAGTTCTTACACATATATATTCCGTTTCTTACACATATATATTCAGTACTTACACATATATATTCAGTACTTACACATATATATTTAGTTCTTACGCATATATATTCCGTTCTTACGCATATATATTCAGTTCTTACACATATATATTCAGTTGTTACGCATATATATTCCGTTCTTACGCATATATATTCAGTTCTTTCGCATATATATTCAGTTCATACGCATATATATTCCATTTTACGCATATATATTCAGTTCTTACGCATATATATTCAGTTCTTATGCATATATATTTAGTTCTTACGCATATATTTTCAGTTCTTACGCATATACATTCAGTTCTTACACATATATATTCAGTTCTTACACATATATATTCAGTTCTTACACATATATATACTTTTCTTACACATATATATTCAGTTCTTACGCATATATATTCAGTTCTTACGCATATATATTCAGTTCTGACGCATATATTCAGTTCTTACGCATTGATTTTCAGTTTTTACGCATATATATTCAGTTGTTACACATATATATTCAGTTTTTACACATATATATTCAGTTCTTACGCATATATATTCAGTTCTTACACATATATATTCCGTTCTGATGCATATATATTCAGTTCTTACACATATATATTCAGTTCTTACGCATATATATTCAGTTCTTTCGCATATATATTCAGTTCTTACGCATATATATTCCGTTCTTACACATATATATTCCGTTCTTACACATATATATTCAGTTCTTACACATATATATTCAGTTCTTACACATACATATTCCGTTCTTACGCATATATATTCCGTTCTTACGCATAAATATTCCTTTCTTACGCATGTATATTCCGTTCTTACGCATATTTATTCAGTTCTTAGGCGTATATATTCCGTTCTTACGCATATATATTCAGTTCTTACACATATATATTCAGTTCTTACACATATATATTCAGTTCTTACACATATATATTCAGTTCTTACACATATATATTCTGTTCTTACACATATATATTCAGTTCTTACGAATATATATTCCGTTCTTACGCATATATATTCAGTTCTTACGCATATATTCAGTTCTTACGCATATATATTCAGTTCTTACACATATATATTCAGTTCTTACGCATATATATTCCGTTCTTACACATATATATTCAGTGCTTACGCATATATATTCAGTTCTTACACATATATATTCAGTTCTTACACATATATATTCAGTTCTTACACATATATTCTGTTCTTACACATATATATTCAGTTCTTACGCATATATATTCAGTTCTTACACATATATATTCAGTTCTTACACATATATATTCAGTTCTTACACATATATATTCAGTTCTTACACATATATATTCCATTCTTACGCATATATATTCCGTTCTTACACATATATATTCCGTTCTTACGCATATATATTCCGTTCTTACCCATATATATTCAGTTCTTACGCATATATATTCAGTTCTTTCGCATATATATTCAGTTCTGACACATATATATTCAGTTCTTACACATATATATTCAGTTCTTACACATATATATTCCGTTCTTACGCATATATATTCCGTTCTTACTCATATATTCAATTCTTACGCATATATATTCCGTTCTTACGCATATATATTCAGTCCTTACACATATATATTCAGTTCTTACACATAAATATTCAGTTCTTACACATATATATTCAGTTCTTACACATATATATTCAGTTCTTACACATATATATTCAGTTCTTACACATATGTATTCAGTTCTTACACATATATATTCAGTTCTTACACATATATATTCAGTGCTTACACATATATATTTAGTTCTTTCGCATATATTTTCCGTTCTTACGCATATATATTCAGTTCTTACACATATATATTCCGTTCTTACGCATATATATTCCGTTCTTACGCATATATATTCCGTTCTTAGGCATATATATTCCGTTCTTACGCATATATTTTCAGTTCTTACACATATATATTCAGTTCTTACACATATATATTCAGTTCTTACACATATATATTCAGTTCTTACACATATATATTCCGTTCTTAGGCATATATATTCCATTCTTACGCATATATTTTCAGTTCTTACACATATATATTCAGTTCTTACACATATATATTCAGTTTTTACACATATATATTCAGTTCTTACACATATATATTCCGTTCTTACACATATATATTCAGTACTTACACATATATATTCAGTACTTACACATATATATTTAGTTCTTACGCATATATATTCCGTTCTTACGCATATATATTCAGTTCTTACACATATATATTCAGTTGTTACGCATATATATATCGTTCTTACGCATATATATTCAGTTCTTTCGCATATATATTCAGTTCATACGCATATATATTCCGTTTTTACGCATATATATTCAGTTCTTACGCATATATATATTCAGTTCTTACGCATATATATTTAGTTCTTACGCATATATTTTCAGTTCTAACGCATATACATTCAGTTCTTACACATATATATTCAGTTCTTACACATATTTATTCAGTTCTTACACATATATATACTTTTCTTACACATATATATTCAGTTCTTACGCATATATATTCAGTTCTTACGCATATATATTCAGTTTTCTGACGCATATATTCAGTTCTTACGCATTGATTTTCAGTTTTTACGCATATATATTCAGTTGTAACACATATATATTCAGTTCTTACACATATATATTCAGTTCTTACGCATAAATATTCAGTTCTTACACATATA
>JAWPHD010023404.1:0-22197 GCA_037043455.1 Cyrtodaria siliqua | reverse complement strand
GGTTCCGACGATGCATAACTTGCAGATTTGCAAACATTAAACATTAATGATTTTTTGAACATTTCTAGGCAAATTGTTTTTTCACATTACTCATTTGATTTGCATTGCACCAATAATATATTTCAACCAAAAATAGAATAGCTGGAAAAAAATCTCCAAATTCTAATTATTATGCATGAAAATGTATAACGTAGGCTATGTATATATAACGATGTACGTATGTACAAGTTAGGTAAAATATATGTTCTGTTCTGTTCTGTTCATATAAAATGTGCATATGAATTCAATTAAGCCGGATGTTACGTTCCTGTTAATTCATTGTTAATGAAAGTGTTTGGTCTAGAAAGCTTGACAGCTCCGCCGCGTTTTGTTTCTAAATCATAAGTATTAATTTCAATGGGGATTATATTGCTCACAGTTGTACAATACAATTCCAATAACGTGGACTTCTATCACAAAACTAGAATTGATAAGATACTTTAAACATCACATTACTATTAACGATTTATTCAACAAAATTAGCCGAGTCCTCCAGTTTTCTAGAACTAACTATTTCATTTAACAATAAATAAATCGTACGGATATAGAGAATATCATGTTAGTGCCTGATCCTATCCAGTTTATCAGGTGAGGCTGAGAAAAAAATGAAGTTCGAGGCTGTGCCGAGGGCTTCATTTTTTTCGTGCCAAACCTGATAAACTGGATACGATCAGGCAATAACATGATATTCTATTTATCATGTTGATCGTTTAAAATCACTGAATTTACCTTTTTTTCATTTTTTCCACATTTTTTCCCGTTCAAAACTACCCGGACGTCATCAAAAGAGGTGCTGACGTCATCAAAAGAAGTGCACTTAACGGGATAGGAAGGTAGCTGCCGAGATAAGGTTTAATCTCAGGCACCCCGTTTCTCGGCAGAATTATACAAATCGACATGATAAATGGGTCCTAGTTTAGTGCAAATGCATGTTAAGTATGAATATGAAGCAAGCACATATTCATATTTGGATTGACACCTATAATGCTACCAGATCAGCTCCAGTCTCTTTAATGCTGAGAGAGTGCAACATGTTACAGTCTCAATTTGCTTAACTGCTTGAGTCTGTCGATAATAAAACTTTGAAGGGGTAAACATTGGCGTGTTGCTTTAACCTTCTTTTAAAAAGGAAGGGTCTATTATACAGACAAAACACATCGTACATTCCAATAATGTGTTCGGTTTCCTTGTAGTACTATGTACACATAACTATTTGGAAAAACTAGTGCCTCCTTTTTAAGCTGTGTGAAGTTGGCTGTGAGATCATAGGATATCGATCTCAGAGCCAGCTCAGTATATAAACACAGCTTTGCATTCAAAATGTGTAAGTTTAAAACGAATATCAATCTCAAAGCCAGATCTGCATTCAAACCCAACTCTGCATTGATAATGCCTTAGTTTATAACGAATATCGATCTCAGGGCCAGCTCGAAATTCAAACCCAGGTCTGTTTTCAGTATGCCTTCTTATAAGTTTAACCGAATATCGATCTCAGAGCCATCTCTGTATTCAAACCCAGCTCTATTTATAATGCCTTGGTGTACGTTTAAAACGAATATCGATCTCAGAGCCAGCTCGAAATTCAAGCACAGCTCTGTATTCAGTATGCCTTCTTATAAGTTTAACCGAATATTGATCTCAGAGCTAGCTCGACATTGAAAACCCAGCTCGATATTGAATGTCGATCTACGATCTACGATCTCACAGCCAACTTCACACACCAAGGTATGAGACACCCATGGGGAAATCGTCAAATGTTCACGTCGCGAGACGTATACATGAGCTCATGTTTACGGCGCATTGACCAATGAAATCCCGATAATTTTCTTTTCAGTATGACACAGAGTTATCCCACCTGAGGAAAACACCTATCTCACATGATTAGAAATGGAAGAATAATCTTTTCATGCTGCTGCACACCCTCACGGATGACTTCGAGCAGTTAAATTAATGATTATAAATATGGAAGTTATGTTGGAAAAGGGGCGCCTAGAGTTTTAAACAAATCAATATTGCCGTGTTCCCCTCTAAATGGAAGACCAGACTGTGTTATCGAACACCATCCTACACTTGAGTGTCTTTGAAAGAAAAGTTTGACTTACTGTTTTAAGGTGATCATGTGTATGCAAATGTATACATCCATCATAAGATAATATACTGAAAGGAAAAAGAAACGCATAATCACAAAATTGCCTATACTACGCTATTATATACACCTAAATTCACGTAGTTATTCCAGATATATCTCAACGCGTTTTGTACAAAAAGGGGAAACAACTAATTACAGAAAGGACAACACTGCCATGCAGTAGATATTTTAATCAAAGTATATTTTGTTACACGAAAGTCATTAATGTTGAAGTTTCGCTTGAAAAAGTCAAGCCATTTTAGTATTATGTTTAATGTTAAGAGATTGCAACGTTTAAAGCCTAAGTTTGCTTACCAGCTTGAGCCAAATGCGCATTCTTTCGATAATGAAACTTTAAAGGGGTAACCATTGGTGTGTTCGGTGCTGTTTAAACCTTCTTTCAGAAAGGACAGGCCTAATGTTGTCCTTTACCATTCGATTAGCAGTAGCATATTAAACATACAATATATAGCGGAAATACACATTATGCGTTTCTTTTTCCTTTCAGTATATGTGTAAGAAACAAATGATATCCCCTGCGGCAATATCATCATGTCATTTTTTAAGTACTAGTAGCGTGTTTGACAAAAATACTATAACGCAACTTACATATTACAATGTTATCAGTGTTTAAGGAGAGCATTGCGTGGCTACAGAGCATATGTGTTGTAATAGGTATCATATAATTTGTGATAGTTGTATTGCTAAAATACTGTTTTATGTTATAAGATCTTCGGACGTTTAAAGGGGTGAGTAGAGACTTTATACTAACTAAAGATATATATACTATTAGATTGTTAAAAACGAAAATAATGTTTGCTCTATGCTCATCAACAGACTTAAGTCTTACATTTAACGTCTTCAGTGTTTATAAAATAATGTATAACTGAGGAACAATCCTGAGGGTATTTAATGCATACAAGGGACACTGTCCGTAACTAAATCATAGATTGAGCATAAGCGAATAACTGTATAATTTTGATTCAGTGAAATGTATACATGGAAACATGAACACAGCCCCAAATAAGTATAATTTAAAAAAGACAGATTTTATTCATTGTTTGTAAACATTGCTGGGACCGCTTTATATATATTTCTGCTGCTCACGTGGTGACATAATATCCACTAGCACATTACGTTTTCACTACAGTATGTCACGTAGCTGGGGCGTGTATTTCAGTCGGGAGCGCGCCCGGCTTACACGAAAGCCTAATTTTAGTGTAGGCTACGGGTTCAATCCCACGAAGTGGTGTTTTTTTCTACCGCTAATAAATTCCGTCGAAACATCTTTTTTTTAATTTAGTAAATATTTAATAATGGTAGTTGTGTAATGTATGTCAACGTTATTATTTTGTGTTTTATAAGCTAGAAGTTACGGCTAATGCAGCTTAATTGTTCGGATTAGTAATCTGACTAATTTGTTGCTAGTCAGTTCAATTCAATTCAAATTGGTTTATTATTTTATATTAAGAGTTTACATGTGTAAAACAGCAATGAATATATTATGAATAAAAAAAGTTCGATTTTAAAGGCAATCGTTATTACAAATAAAGGTTATAATACAGCGAGAGAAAATAATAATAGTGCCAGTGCAGAACAAAAGTCTGCACTACATTTGACACACACACACATTGGAAAGTATAATGTAAGTTAAGAGACACTCAAAATTATTTTTTATATAGAATTTTCCATATCAGAAAGACAAGAAACTCATTATTCAATGAGATAGGCAAACACTCATGAGATAGGCAAACACTCATGAGATAGGCAAACACTCATGAGATAGGCAAACACTCATGAGATAGGCAAACACTCATATTATCCTGTTAGAACTCACCGTGTTCTGAGAACACATTGAGTGTCTCCTATATAAGACTCACCGTGTTCTGAGAACACATTGAGTGTCTCCTATATAAGACTCACCGTGTTCTGAGAACACATTGAGTGTCTCCTATATAAGACTCACCGTGTTCTGAGAACACATTGAGTGTCTCCTATATAAGACTCACCGTGTTCTGAGAACATATTGAGTGTCTCCTATATAAGACTCACCGTGTTCTGAGAACACATTGAATGTCTCCTATATAAGACTCACCGTGTTCTGAGACCACACTGAGTGTCTCCTATATAAGACTCACCGTGTTCTGAGAACACATTGAGTGTCTCCTATATAAGACTCACAGTGTTCTGAGAACACATTGAGTTCCACGTTTTGAAGAAAATAAATATTTTAAGTGTTTGCATTGCTCATTGTGTAATGAGTTTCTTTACTTTCTGATATTCTAAATATAAAAAATTCTAAACAAAAACATATTCTAAATAGATACTTCTGTAAAACACTAGCGTATTACGAGAAATAAGTCATGGCTTTATTACACTGTCGAAGACCTGTTATGTGATCAAATGATTTAATTAATAGACTGTTTGAATAGCTATTGTTCACTTTAATGTTGTCAGAAGGAAGGCAAATTGAGCATGAAAAATAACATAATTGAACATGCGCGTTATTATACAAAATTCCATCTTATTTAGATGTACCCCCGGCATTCACTACCTTGACACATACGCATATCAAGACCATGAAACTCTGGATAAAGGTATTGCGGTGGTGGGGGTCCTTGTCTAAATGTAGTTTCACAAGACCAGGGCTCAAATTTAAGCTGGCGTACTGACAAACTAGTCAGTTCAATTCAATTCGAATTGGTTTATTATTTTATATTAAGAGTTTACATGTGTAAAACAGCAATGAATATATTATGAATAAAAAAAGTTCGATTTTAAAGGCAATCGTTATTACAAATAAAGGTTATAATACAGCGAGAGAAAATAATAATAGTGCCAGTGCAGAACAAAAGTCTGCACTACATTTGACACACACACACATTGGAAAGTATAATGTAAGTTAAGAGACACTCAAAATTATTTTTTATATAGAATTATCCATATCAGAAAGACAAGAAACTCATTATTCAATGAGATAGGCAAACACTCATGAGATAGGCAAACACAAACACTCATGAGATAGGCAAACACTCATGAGATAGGCAAACACTCATGAGATAGGCAAACACTCATGAGATAGGCAAACACTCATGAGATAGGCAAACACTCATATTATCCTGTTAGAACTCACCGTGTTCTGAGAACACATTGAGTGTCTCCTATATAAGGCTCACCGTGTTCTGAGAACACATTGAGTGTCTCCTATATAAGACTCACCGTGTTCTGAGAACATATTGAGTGTCTCCTATATAAGACTCACCGTGTTCTGAGAACACATTGAGTGTCTCCTATATAAGACTCACCGTGTTCTGAGACCACACTGAGTGTCTCCTATATAAGACTCACCGTGTTCTGAGAACACATTGAGTGTCTCCTATATAAGGCTCACCGTGTTCTGAGAACACATTGAGTGTCTCCTATATAAGGCTCACCGTGTTCTGAGAACACATTGAGTGTCTCCTATATAAGGCTCACCGTGTTCTGAGAACACATTGAGTGTCTCCTATATAAGGCTCACCGTGTTCTGAGAACACATTGAGTGTCTCCTATATAAGGCTCACCGTGTTCTGAGAACACATTGAGTGTCTCCTATATAAGACTCACCGTGTTCTGAGACCACATTGAGTGTCTCCTATATAAGACTCACCGTGTTCTGAGAACATATTGAGTGTCTCCTATATAAGACTCACCGTGTTCTGAGAACACATTGAGTGTCTCCTATATAAGACTCACCGTGTTCTGAGACCACACTGAGTGTCTCCTATATAAGACTCACCGTGTTCTGAGAACACATTGAGTGTCTCCTATCTAAGACTCACCGTGTTCTGAGAACACATTGAGTGTCTCCTATATAAGACTCACAGTGTTCTGAGAACACATTGAGTTCCACGTTTTGAAGAAAATAAATATTTTAAGTGTTTGCATTGCTCATTGTGTAATGAGTTTCTTTACTTTCTGATATTCTAAATATAAAAAATTCTAAACAAAAACATATTCTAAATAGATACTTCTGTAAAACACTAGCGTATTACGAGAAATAAGTCATGGCTTTATTACACTGTCGAAGACCTGTTATGTGATCAAATGATTTAATTAATAGACTGTTTGAATAGCTATTGTTCACTTTAATGTTGTCAGAAGGAAGGCAAATTGAGCATGAAAAATAACATAATTGAACATGCGCGTTATTATTCAAAATTCCATCTTATTTAGATGTACCCCCGGCATTCACTACCTTGACACATATGCATATCAAGACCATGAAACTCTGGATAAAGGTATTGCGGTGGTGGGGGTCCTTGTCTAAATATAGTTTCACAAGACCAGGGCTCAAATTTAAGCTGGCGTACTGACAAAATGAAAGTGACATTTTCAGAATGCCTGTAAACTTTTCAAGTACTGGCAAAAATTTGTAAGAGCATTATTAAAATACCTTATGTGTTTAATTTAGAATACCATGTCTGCCTTATTTTGAAACATATACTTTCATATCAATGGTGTTTTAATATTTTTAAGTATGACACATATGGAATCTAGCAATGATGAATCATCTTGTGCTTTTTACTTATTTGTTACCGTGATATTTGTACTTACACACACAAATGCTAGTGGAGAAATGTTGCCAGTCCAAATTGTCGCTAAATTTGAGCCCTGAAGACATTCAATTTATATAATATAACATGTTCTAGAACTTGACAGATTCTAGAACTTTACAGTTTTACCAAAGGCTGCACTATATGAGCCACTTCGCGATAAAAACAAACCTAAACATTTTTTTAGTTTACAATTTCTATAATTTGTTTATGAAGAGTAAACGTCAAATTCGTTTTATGCCTTCCATGACTTAAAGCAATGTTTTAGCCACCTTAACTGTTAGTTTCCATTTATCACAATTTGGATCAAATGCGTTTAAAGCATTCGTAATCTATCTCATCATTAAATAATGCTGTATCATCGGCGAAAAGTAGGACAAACGGCTTTATATACATAGTCAAATCTTCGTTTGAAGCTTTGCAGATAATTCCTTTTCACTTTATCGACGAGAGAATATTCTTAATCATTGAGTAATACAGAAAATAGAAACGAGGAGAGATTTTCACCTTGTCTTACACTATTGAGGCATGTCAAAAAAAAATCGTAAAAATGATTTAAAAACATTCACAATTAATTCCTTCATTTAAAAGTTTGGTCCACAAACAATCTCAGCAATCTATCTATATCATGTCAAATGTTTGTTTAAAATCACTAAAGCAAACAGAATTATGTCTTCTAACTTGACCTTCCTATATCAAGAAGGCAATTAATTATTCACAGGATATCTAATGTTGAGTGTTTTTTTTCTATATCCGGCTTGGGTCGATTTTATTATCTTATATTGTTCTGCCTATTTATTCAGCCTTGTGTTTAGGATTGATGTAAATAGTTTTCCAAAGCAACTAAGGAGTGTAATCGGTCGATAGTTGTCTGGTATACTTGGATAGCCCTCGTGTTTAAAGATTGGTTTTATTATCCCTGCTGTTCAAATTTCCGGGCAACATTGTTTTTCAGGTGGCCGTAAGGTCTAAATCTTCACTCTTTCGTAAAATAAAAAATAAACTGGGAGAACAAAATAATACCGTTCGAATAAGTTGGCGATATTCGATAGCGATACTTTAAATGAACACTCAGTAATATTGAAATAGTTAACTCACGTCGTTCTCAATGCTAGTGTTTTTACATAACTTGCATGTTTGAACTCTTCTTGTGCGCTCCTTATTAGTATTTGATTGAGTAGTTCAATGGAAATCGTGTTTGGATATTACTAGTTATTTATTATATTTCACAATTTTAAACATATCGTAGAATTACGAAGAACAATTGAAATCTTCATTTTTTTTTATCTAATTATATGCAAGCATGTTTAAAGTCAAAACGATACTGGATTAATAATTCAGGGTGTTCATATTAATACTTGATACATATTTCATGATTGCAGTAGTCCTTGTTTACTTCGACGGATTCTAAAGGTGTCGTGATTGACAGCTGATGGTTGTAAAGTAGTAGTAATTAAAACGATACACCTATCGTTCAAACGATACACCTATCGTAAGATAAAAAATGACTTCCCCGCGGCAATTACCTCATGTCACCTTAGAAGTATTTCTGACAAATAGACAATACTAATTTGTTCCTAGATGGCAATGTGTTTGATGGTTGGAGTGGGCACATGCATCTTACTCTAATTCATGAAAAGTTTTGTGATATACACCATTAATGCGTAAAGTACTGGGGCATTAATAAAATATTCAGGTGAGTTGAGAATGTTTTCCCGAATCTTCATCTACGCTTACTTCGGTGTTATATAAATGTGTAAAGTATTACCCCGTATGAACTCGGTCAATACGTAAATCGCGTCTCCACGAAAACCGACTATATAACTTTATAGCTCGAAAACCGACTATATAACTCTATAGCATCGAAAACCGACTATATAACTCTATAGCATCGAAACCGACTATATAACTCTATAGCATCGAAAACCGACTATATAACTCTATAGCATCGAAAACCGACTATATAACTCTATAGAATCGAAAACCGACTATATAACTCTATAGCATCGAAAACCGACTATATAACTCTATAGCATCGAAAACCGACTATATAACTCTATAGAATCGTTAAAACACCGTGACATGGTTTTCGATGCTAAACCGACTATATAACTCTATAGCTTGGAAAATTGACTATATAACTCTATAGCATCGATGAAACACCGTGACATGTATATGTCACATACATGTCACGGTGTCTCATCGATGCTATAGAGTTATATAGTCGGTTTTCGATGCTATAGAGTTATATGTCGGTTTTCGTGGAGACGCCTTTTACGTATTGACCGAGTTCATACGGGGTGAGTATTGGTGCATTAATAAAATAATAATCAGGTGAGTTGAGAATGTTTTCCGAACCTTCATGTACGCTTACTTCGGTGTTTTAAGTTTGGGTTTAAAGAAGAGCGTGTATATACTAGTAAAACCCCAATTCGACTCAACTTAACTTTATTGATAGTGGATTGAATGTGTTTTAACCACTTATATTTAAATGTATTAACCATGCGTGTATATATTTGAGATTGTTTGAGTATCTTAGAACATTAATTATTGGAAGACGATTTATGTTATGCCTTTAATTGCACATATTAATTTCGGAGATTTGAAAAAAAATGTCTCATTAAGCTTTGCTTTGTTTTATATACTGAACAAAAAAAAGAAACTTTCGACTTTTTTGCTGGTGTTTCCATAGGCCAGTTTTTGAGGGCGTATAAAAGCTTAAACAGCGTTTTAATAAAACAATGTTTGATGTTTCTAAGCACACTTAAGTGAGTACTAAATATCCCATTAAGCAGTTTCAAATTTGCCAACCAATAATATCTTTTTTGGGTAATATGGAAATTATAAAGGGAAGTAATTTGATGATTGCTGATAATGAAAAGCTGCCATCTATACAATCTGTGTTATGTTGTTTTTTGTGTGATCTTTTAGGTAAGGAACATATAGAGAATATTGTCTCAGACAAATTTAGGTAATTTTCTTAGATTTATTTTGTTTTTTGTGGCTAAAATGCATGTTTTAAAAAAAAGGGGGCTAACTCCCGTGTGTACTGAACTTTTCTAAAACATCTTTGTTTGGACTCTTGTTGATTATGATTAAAACATCATTAATTTTTTCCTGTTTTGCTGTCTAGACAATCAGAATCAACATCAGCGGACGTTTCTTTTTGTTCAGTATAGTATAGACTTCCTTTGCATGATAAATGCATCATGACTCATGACATAAAACATCATGCTAACATTTTTTTACAGAGCTATGAGACACTTAAGACAGTAAATGATTTACACAAAAATAGATGTGTGCAATATTTATAATATTAAAATGTTTTATTACTTACTGTAGTGGTATGCACATACACGCATATTTGCAAACTATTTATTTTAGATTGAATTCGATATTTCGATATACCGATCTGGTATTTTAAGTCAACTTATTGTAAATGAGAAGCCCTTGGATTGAATTCATTTTTCGACCTTTAAACGGGATAGGATAGTTTAAAGTTATCTAGGCACCCTTGACTTGTCATGGTAGTTTAAAATTAGTGAACACAAACGATAATCTAAATCCTAAACGGTTTTCATACGCTATTGAAAGATCAAAATATCGAATTCAATCCTTATATTTACATTTCATCTTACTATTCATTTAAGCATAACCTTAGTGAGGACGCAAAGACCGCGGTTACTTAATGGTGAAGACATCTCTTCATATCCTGTATTCGACTTAGTGTTTACCATACGTTTATCGACAGTCTCTATATAGGTCACACTCTAACCTATGAAGAGCCATGGTATTAAAATCTTCATGAATAATTAGTGCAAGTATTTGAAAATCTGAGGCAATTATAAATTGGTTGAAACAGTTGGGTAAACACTAATGAACTATACAACAATAGCTGTCGCGCAATGTTAATAGATGCAAGCATCTGTAAATAGCTGACCTTTCGAAACTTCAAAGATAACCCAGCTTTTACAATAGTTATCATACCTGTGACAAGTCTACCGCGAATGACTTATGATGATGTCTCAATCATGGTTGTCAGTAAAGTACAAGAATACATGACATCACGTGACATTAAAACTGTCACTGCGGGCGCGAATAATGTGCTATGAGCAGGAACAGTGATTGATTGTACCTTTGTCTCGACTAGCACGCACTAACATTTACGGTCCGGTAGAGGCCGATGCATACACATTATAGACTTGAGGACTTTATATGTTATGCAATTGATCCTTAAAGAAACTAACCGTCCAAATAACGGCAAAATTGCACTACAACGCCGTTTATCCACAGGAATTCGAAATTATATGTTGTGAATGAATAAAATGATGAAAAAACGGATTCTAAACTCTCAGAGAGAACTTTCTATAGAGTATAATAAAACGATGGGTGGGGTATATATTTTTATTTTTTCATCATTTTATTCCTACACAACATATAATATCGAATTCCTGTGGTTTATCAAAACTGTAGCCATGTGTTCAGGTCATATACTATATATGTGCCGATTAAAAGTATAGGTTTATTCAACGGTTTTTAAAATACCCGTGATTGACCTTGCGTAAAATGAATTATGAGTTGGTAACTCAATTCGGCGCTCCAGTTTTAGGCTTTGACCAGGCTGGTTAAAGCGGTTTATATAGTGTCTATAGAATTTGGATTCTTAACATAGGTAAATTATAGCGAGCACAGCTTGCGTCGCGAAGCGACGCGACCGCAAGCGAGCTCCTATGTTATCATGCAGGCGAAAAGTAAACATACTAATCCATCCTTTTGAAAAGTCTTGGGTAATTTACGGTAGATTATGGGCGACTACAACCGTAAAGTAGCATATTTCGTTACGAAATTAACAAGATAAGCATTCGTAGAAATCATTAAGAATGGTGGTTTCCAAGCAGAATGAGGTGAAAAAAACATTAAAAACCTTTTCTCGAACCCATCCAAAAATGACAATGAAATTGCATTTTTACCTATTTCGCCAAAACGGCCATTAACCGGAAGCGTAGCCCAAAGTGTTACCTTGCACATTGTTCATTGGCCAAAATTCGTCAACACAATTCACAATTTAATAAAAGTAGATTTCGTGTCGCAGAAATGTATATGTCTTGCTAACCGATTTGGATAAACAAATAATTTGATAACTACCGTTAAAAAACATCTTTCCATTTGTTTATCATTATCGCCATCTCGTTTTCCCGTAAAACCATAAATGCAATCGGAATTCTTCGCAGATTTCCGTATTCGGATCGTCCACCATTGAAAGCCATTGACGGAAATCGACGAGGTTATTCCGTTTTCATTCGTGCAAACCCGAACAACCTGGCAATTTCCGGAAATGTTACGGAAATTATAATAAAATGACAAGACGTCATTGACTTACGTCATCATCGTATATCATCACACATTATGACGTATGGTCTGTAGTAAACAATTAGTGAGCAAGGTGCTTATTAATTACTGATCCATCTTTCTTTTTTTCTTTCTTTCATCCAATACTATTGACGTATCATACGCATACTTTTGATTATCACAGTTTCGTTTCTGTGGATGAGTTTACCTGCAGGCTTTTTTGTGATAACCACAGAAGTTCAGCGAGATTTTTAACCTGAATAGGGTATGTCTCTCTCTGCACAGGGGACCAACGGCTTTACATCCGTAGGAAGAATGACATACTTTCACACGAATAAGTTCAAGATCTAAGGGAGTGCGTTTTCAATTCTCGAGACGTGAACCTCCGGGAGTCGAACCCCAGAGTTCAATATCCAGAGGCAAGTAAGCTAACCACTCTGTCATCGCATCTTTTTTACCGCACAATAACATTATGGTCCATTATGAAAAAATATTACTAGTATTTAGAACAACACCAGTCTGGAGTGACTAAACGATGGTTAGGCCCCAAGATGTTACTCACACTGACAGGGGTAGGAACAGCCTCCTTCACGAGATCCCAATAATTTGACTGGCGTGTAGGGGTAGGGGAAGTTCAAAAGGTATTTTACCCCGTATTGCATATTGGGGCGCTTCGACCTTTTATCCAAAAACGGTTTTAATGAGTTGGGCAAACCGAAATTAAGACATCCTGAAAAATTGATAGCAAACTGTTGAGGATAACTGTAGTTATATTCGAGATTTCTTAATTTTATGCTGTCCCAGCAACACGGGAGATGTACATAATACCCGAAAGAGGGTAATGCAGAATGTAGACAGACAGATAGGATTTACATACAAAAAGCCTCATCTAAACTGATGGCTGTAAAATATTTATTTATTAACCGAATTTCGAAACTAAGGTGTTTTTATTTACCACTAAAATTGCCAGTTCCAATTATATATAACGTATTTACATTTTTTAAAATTACTCACTTACATAGCTGAAAACCCTTTGGCTTAAACAAACGCCCGAATAATAATAGCAAATTTGTCGGGTTTATACTCCACCATAATGTCCGTCTACGAGTTTGAAAAGCTTTGAAACTTGACACTTGTTCAATATCATTACAAATGTTATATGAAAATAACCCTAACTATGTCATGTATTTTACCTGGACTATCCCCCATTTTAACACAGATTTTTCAGTTAAAATGTTAAATTCGCAAGCCGGCATTCGCACTACTATTGGTGCTTCACCTTTTTTTTTTGTTACGTTTAACAAAGTTTGAGGTTTCCACTGGACCCCCATATAAATGAAACGTTCGTATGCCAGTGTACCTGTAACCGGTCATCCGGTTTGGTCTGATGCTACGGAGTAGTTCAAATTTGAAAGTGATGAAAACACGGTTTGGAAACTTTACCTGTCTTCTGCTTCAATCGATCTATGCTTTTCTCTGTCCTATCATTTCACTATTTTTGTTTTTCTACCACCGACAAAAACGTTAGGGTCAAATAGGACACTCAGTTTCTTAAAATGTAGATGTAGAAACTAATAAGTATCTTCAGCACAGCCAGTGGTAAACATCAAGAACGGTGGGAAAAAAAACACGTCTTTTCTACATATAGCATTTGATGAATTTGGTGCATTTTCAGAATATATTGATGAAAAACGTCGGACCCGGTCTCCTCCACCCCAAGACATACTCAACTGAATTTGATTTAACTAATATTCTGAAAATGGACCACCATTTATTAAATGTCAAGTAGGAAACAACAAATTCCTGTGTTTTAAAAACAGTGTACTTTTCTCAAACATATATCATCATAATGAATAGACAATACGTATGAATCAATTTAACACACGTTGAAGACAAGACGTATTCGAATAAAAAAAGCTTAAATCATATGTATACATTGTTCGTAATGACATAAAGTTGAAACCGTAATTACATGTTATTCGGCAAAAAAGTATACGCGTGTATCACGGATTACGTATATATATTTTACATACACTGATGTAGTAGCAGCTTGCAACGGTTGGTGATTCATCCAATGTCGATCCAGACTGGATCATGACTAGATAGCCGTTCGAAGTTCGTTTCATGTCATATCTGTCCTGTCTGGGAATGAATAGAAATTTGACCGAAGCATTGTGGTGTACTGGTTAGAGCGTCTGCCTTGCATTCGGGAGGTATTCCAGTCAAATCATACCCATCTCCTTTATCTTTCAGAGCATTTTAATAATTCTTTCAACTTTAATCAAGTTTTTCAGAGCCCTTTTAAATAAATATCGTTTGAAAATAGTGCATCAACCCCTTTAATGCTTTTAGAAACAAGCCCACACTGCGATTGCATCCTGGTTGAAACTGTTCTATATCCTTAGCCATTCATAAACCGGAAACAATCGAACTGTCGAGCGGTCATCGATATTGTGTAGTACGTAATAGTTGTAGGACATTCAGCCGGTCGATACAGATTGTTAGGTAACCGCGCATGGGGCACCATCAACGGTCGTTATGTTTGAAAATCGGTATGTACTGTTGAATGTCATATAACTGCTTTTTAACAATTTCCCCCATTTTTTGTGCATTTTTTATTTTTACTGATTTAAATTTTCTTTTCAAGAATATTTTCCCCTTTTAAAACTCTTTTCAACAAATGTTCATGTACTTTGAAAGCGAGTATGGGAAAGTCACGGTTAATTAGAAAAAGTGTAAGAAATTCTCGCTTAACCCAAAGAATGCGTATGCGCGAAGAATTGCGATATAAATTATCAGTTAGAGCCAGTTCTGTTACCAAAATTTAGAGAACATCTTCTTCAAAGAAAATGTCGCAAAGACGCGATAAGCAGTGTTTTTGCCCTTTCGGTCATTAATAAGCGATGCGTTATTATATTGGTGTATCAAGAAGTGCATTAGCATAATATAGCTATTTTCTGCTACTTGCCAAGTTCTTGACAACTGAGCGTAACATTTCCGGAGGCAAATTGAACATAATTCTTGTCAAGTTTAATAATATTTTATTGCAGATATGTTACAATACATCAGTTCAACATCACAATATTCATAGCAACATATGCAAATGGATTGAACGACAAGTTATTACAACATTAGTTACAGCTCTCCATGTTGTCAAAGGGGACAGGAGAAACAGTTTCGATCAATCAGATAGTGTAATTAGTTATTCCAGTAGTATTGAAATATGTGTTTCTGTGTCAGTCAAGTCTCATCAAAGAACAACACCTTATACAATAAGGTTATAACATTAAAAGGAAATGTGCCAGTTGGATAATTAATTGCATATAGTTATCATATGATTAACATGTGACTAGCATTAGGTTAGCGAGTAAGGATTATTTTAATTCCCTTTCATACTTATTTGTCAAGCTGGTGAAACAATTCTGAAGAAAATAAAATTCTTAAGTAGTATTTATACCTTGTGTTATACATAGTAATAATTAATTAATCTACTTTTTTCGCAAAACACTTAATTTCCGAGTATGTATGCGGACTAAGACAAAATTTGCATTGTGATTACAAAATGTCTACATGCTTACAGCATGCATACAACGTGCTTTGTCTCAAAGTTATTTGTATAAAACACTCCCTCAATATTCAATATATTAATGTCTATACCATGTCTTTCTTGTTGTACATATCAATAGAAGGCCGAAAGCATTGTATCAGGCTCGTCGTAATTGCATGTAGATCAGTCTGCATCTTCCTCTTGTTCTGTGTTACAGAGCTCATTTTCATCAAAGCTTGACAGGTTCAGTCCCACCGAAACTCAACTTGTAAGCGAGAAAGTGTCGATTCTTACGGATGGTGGGAGGTATACAGTACTGGTGCTACCCAGGAATAAGTGGGTAGTCTGTCTCCGCCATAAACAATCGACAGCCATGTGCTGAAAAATGACGTAAAACACCAAACAAACAGACCAACAAACAGACAAACAGTTTGACAGAACATAATTTGTTTCTTAAAATTCTATCGCAACTGATTGCTCGGCCAGAAAACCAAAGAGTTTTGCTTACTTATTATTTAACTAGAGGCATGAGACACTCCCCATTAATGTGCTTGGTTGGACATGGCGTCGCATACCCTTCCCTCTTTTGTTTTGCATGATGGATGTCATACTGTCAGGTATGAACTGTTCCCAGACGATGACTGCCATACTAAACTTTCTGCAGATGAATTAAGGCATCTGCTAATCATAAGAATAAATGTTTGGCAAGCCCGTGACTCGGGATGGCTTAAATTGTTGTACCATTGCCATTATTAATATTGAGTTCTGCTAAACCAGGGGCTAGAGGGCGTGAACGGTAGCAAGCACTCTCAATCAAACCGAGTCTGCAGTATTTTTTGTATTTAACGTGTTCGACGATTTCCAAATTTCTATTTTACTTTTTGAAAATAATGCTTATTGTAGCACCATCCGCAGTCAGCACGTCAACTGCAGAACCTGCCTCTTCAATTGGAGGCAGTGTTTCAAGACAGCTCGTCAAGTTGGATTAAAATCCAAACCTAAATGTTTCAATGTCTGAAAGGACCGGTGAGAAACCATAATAGATCTCCATTCTGTACCTGATAGATTCACATATATACTTAAGAAGAGACGAGAGATCAGTTTACGTGGAATCTATCCTATAGGGGTGGGTGATTTCTGAGAGAAGGTAACATGTTCTGGTGTATCTGTTCAAAGAGTGACACGTTTTTTTGGTCTAGACGCTATGTCACAAAGATGTCATGCATTTCATGATTCTAATTTACCTACATGTCGAGCTATTTCTGTCACACACGACTTTATGTAATGTAAATAAATACTGAAAAGGTGATTCCTTAGACGCAACAAACACAAACAAGAGAGAAAAGTAGCTGACTCGGTTTTATTGAGTCTGTTCGTGAGAGATAAGTAATATGTATTCCTTTTTCGAGTATATGCGATTGATACTGCTTCTCGCGGGCCGCAGGCCCGATAGCGCAGTAAAAATCGCATACGAGAAAAATAAGCTATACATGTTCTGTACCAGAGCCATTTATCCAACTACGCATGTGCAAGAACTTTTAGGGCGTTGCATTTTTCAGTAAAAATAACAGCTCGATCCAATCAAGAACGCATTTTCACGCGGCATGAGCATGACACATGTTTTGATTATTGCAGCCAATCGCCTTTGTATATTATTGGGCAAATGCAATGTCAAGGAGTGTTGTTTTGGTAATGATTTAGTCGTTTTGATTGCCAGGTTGTGTGTAAATTACAACTGCGCGCGCGTAAAATTGAGTAGACCATGCATGGTATAACTGCCGAATCTGTCATTTATAGCACGGCTGAAATATACCGCCATTTATAGCACGGTTTAGGTTCAGACCTTCAGGTTTAGTAATATTTATAGCATAATTTGTCGAGTATATGCGATTTATACTGCTTCTCGAGGGCCGCAGGCCCGAGAGTGCAGTATAAATCGCATACGAGAAAAATATGCTATAAATGTTTTGTACCTTAGCCATTTAATGACAGTAATTGACATTTTGAGATTGTGTGTAAACATTACAACTACGCGCGTGTAAAATGGAGTAGGCCATGGTATAACTGTCGAATCTGTCATTTATAGCACGGCTGAAATATACCGGCATTTATAGCACGGTTTAGGTTCAGACCTTCAGGATTATGAAAATTATATCATAAGCAAGAACAAAGGAAAACCATTAAATTGATGGTACAAGTATAGGATAGAGCATGAGTTTTGCAAGTGTACGGGGAGATAATGCACGAGCGTAAGCGAGTATTTATTTATACCACAATAACTAATATATGCTGTGTATATCCTCGGGTATTACACGATGCATAGTGTGTATTTAGGCTATTGTGGTATAATTGTGGGTTATTGTGAAATAGTCAGTAATGCAATTTATAGCAGCTATAAGTTAACTATTAAATGCAACACCTATCACGCCTCCTAACACCGGCTTAAGCGATATTCTACTTTAAAGCAACACAGAATGGGCTTGATGATCCCTGTAAGCCATGCACCAATACACCCTCACTGTTATTCCGTGAATATATTTTCTAAGCTATTAAGTCACACACGTTTTTAACATGTGAATGTAAAGATGACCTTACACCTCTAATGTGTTTATGATGGCAAAGATCAACGCCCTTTCTTTGGCCGAGTCTGACAGGAATTATTAAATTGAAATTCACGCAAACTCTGAGTCATACACTTTCAAAAAACATCCGGGATTCTACAGATGCTATGAATGGGATATTTATTATAGTATACCGAAATCCCCTCGGGCCAACATAAGATTCATCTTCAGTACAGATTTCTCTTTGCTGGATTTTTCAAAAGTGCTATGAAAGTTATATCCTTGGATTGGACATAACTAAGAAAATGATAGGTATTTTATTGAAATCGGTAAAGTATTTTTGAAGTTATGAAGAGTTAAGATAGCTAGTACGTAGGGTTTCTGATTGGCAATTATACAAATGCATAAAATGTGTTTGGGTTTTGTTTACGGTATGTTTTGTTTACGGTTTTGTTTACGGTATGTTTTGTGGTATGTTTTGTTTTCGGTATGTTTGTTTACGGTATATGTCTTGTTTACGGTATGTTTTGTGGTATGTTTTGTTTTCGGTATGTTTTGTTTACGGTATATGTCTTGTTTACGGTATGTTTTGTTTGTTGTATGTTTTGTTTACGGTAGGTTTTGTTTACGGTAATTGTGTTTACGTTATATGTCTTGTTTATTGTATATGTCTTGTTTACGGTATGTTTTGTTTGTGGTATGTTTTGTTTACGGTGTGTTTTATTTACGGTATATGTCTTGTTTACGGTATATGTTTTGTTTACGGTATGTTTTGTTTACGGTATGTTTTGTTTACGGTATGTCTTACGGTATGTTTTGTTTACGGTATGTTTTGTTTACGTTATATGTCTTGTTTACGGTATATATCTTGTTTACGGTATGTTTTGTTTGTGGTATGTTTTGTTTACGGTGTGTTTTGTTTACGGTATATGTCTTGTTTACGGTATATGTTTTGTTTACGGTATGTTTTGTCTACGGTATGTTTTACGGTATGTTTTGTTTACGGTATGTTTTGTTTTACGGTATGTTTTGTTTACGGTATGTTTTGTTTATGGTATGTTTTGTTAACGGTAGGTTTTGTTTACGGTATGTTTTACGGTATGTTTTTTATGGTATGTTTTGTTTACGGTATGTCTTGTTTACGGTATGTTTTGTTAACGGTATGTTTTGTTTGTGGTAGGTTTTGTTTACGGTATGTTTTGTTTACGGTAGGGTTTGTTTATGGTAGGTTTTGTTTACGGTAGGTTTTGTTTCTGGTAGGTTTTGTTTATGGTATGTTTTGTTTGTGGTATGTTTTGTTTACGGTAGGTTTTGTTTACGTTAGGTTTTGTTTACGGTATATGTCTTTAATATTGATTAAAGTAAAATCATGTATTTTGAAAATGGCTGCCATCTGACCTGGGTCCCTAGCCAAAACGTTTAAGTACTGCATTGTCTAGCATTGTTCCAAAAACATCAATACATAAAGCCGATTATTGGAATCAACATAGCAGAAGTAGTGTTGTTGTTGTTGCTGCTGCTGCTGATGCTGCTGCCGCGGTCCTTTAGTACTAGAAGTAGTAGCAGCAGAAGCATTAGTTTGTCTAATCATCGTACTACAAAGTAGCTGATCTGCGATGACATGTTCTTTCTGGTTTTATTTTGTTAAAGTTTATGAAAACTGAGGAGTACTTGTAATGGGATCGCCGTACATTAATTTTATTGAAATCTACTTGTAACTGATAGCAAAGTTGAATAACTTCAGAAATATTTTCGTTTTTCTTTAATGTTAGATAATAAAGAGGAATTATTTTCCATTGCATCATTTTATGAAAACAACAGAGGAACAATTCATGGTTTACCACATTATTTTAAAATTTAAAACCGCTGCTCAACAAATAAGATTTAGCCTCAGTCGCCTTTTTATCCCTATAAACAATTTAAATATGGATGGTTAACAAAGAGTCGAAACAAAACATTACGAAATATGCACATATAATTGTAAGTGGTTATATCCTGATCAAGACAGCATGAGTAATAATTCATATTGCGCCCCTTTGCCCTTTGCGTAAACACTTAATATTTAGTACTCCATATATCAGTATTCGCTCTAATATCTTCCGTTATATTTCCATTGTTGCTTATGTGAAATGGACAGTGTGACATATAAAGAAAGTATACAATGAATAAGGATTTAATTAATTAATTAATTGGAATTAAACATTTTAACATTATTTATGATGGTACAGAATACAGATCTGAATACAAAGATAACGTAAGACAAAGTGATTAACAAAGGTAAGAATAAAACGAACGAAATGTGTTGTACGCGTTTAGCAATTTAATATGATAGAACAAGCTATTTGTATTACTCTCTCTCTCTCTCTCTCTCTCTCTCTCTCTCTACCCGTTTTCTTCAAAACTATCTAAATTTTATATAATATGTCCATGTTATTTCTTTGTCCCTCAACATGGATCTTAAATATAAATGTGGGAATTATGACACGATTTTATATTTAAATCCCACGTTGAAACATGCTTCTGTGCTATGCTGTACGTAACATTTTTATTTTGAGCAAACATCTAGGGGAAAAATCAAACTGCACATTTTAGGAATACATCTGTATACATATGTATTTATTAACGTCTGATTTTAATATGTGTTTGATCAGCCTTTAACATTAGATTGTGTGTTGATGGTAATATATGTACGATTGTGGTGGGGTGGGGGAGGGGGGTGGGGGTGGGGGTGAAAGCAAAGGGGTTATTACTTGTCACAATCAGCCGGTCAACTCTTTCCATCTTTACAACAATAACCACCTATGTTTTCTCTTTCAGTTTGTATCAACCAGTAACAACCGGTAACAACCTTACCGCCTCTTAAATATACATGTATAATCTACATTACGTGGTCCGAGTATTAACTTTCATACACCATCCAACCCTTTCTCCAAGAAGCGAAAACGGGGTTGGCTGGGTATGAAATAAAACATTAATGTCGGCTTAAAAGGTTTGCATATTGTAAAGTTAAAACATTTAAAACGCCATTTTAAACAGGTTATCGCATTTTTTCAGTAAAAACTGTTCTTAAACGTGTTTTATTGTCGAAATATCCGTTATAAAATTCTGCTAATATGAGCTCGCTTAATGGTTAAGGCGGGACCACGTAATGAATTAATACAAACGCTTATTTGTCCACTTTAACCCTTTCACCGCCAAATTTCAAATGTCGTCTGCTAAAATTTAAATTCAACCCTTACGGTAATATTTTATTGTTCGGCGCCCCTGAGGGCGCCGGACATACTGTGGTAGTACTTTGACCTTAGGCATGGGGAATCAAAAGGACTGATAGTTGAGTATGTTTGGATTGTAATTAAAAATGTTTAAATGGCATTTAAAGCATGCTATAAAACGCACCAGAATAAGATATAAAACACAAGAGATAAAACTGCTTAGCGATTTCTTGAATTTCTGTAAGAAATGATGCATCAATAATTCAAAAATTATACAAAATCATTGCATTAAAACGATGTCTCCCGCGTGCTTATCTCCCTTATAAAATCAAACGGTTAAATGCGTAAAACGAATTTTAGAAAAATTTAACGAAATTTATCGATCGTAATATCTGCGTTTCAAATGTTTTCACATTGTTCTCGTTTTTAAATCGTTTTGATTAATTATTATTGGCAAATTACATTAAATGTTGCTAAGAAATGAGAAAATACGATGATATATCGGAAAGTTTTGGCATTTAAATTTCGTTTACGGGAAATCGCTAATTTTGTAATGCTTCATTTTGACTGTCAAATGCAGACAAATGTATTGAAAACGAAAGTAGATTTATGAGCGCAGACTCGGAATCAAAAATATTCAAAATTATGCGACTTCCAGTCGAAATGGTGTTATGAAAAGGGTGTAATAGATTTGTTTGAACCCATCCCACTTTACTTTTGAAAATCCCCCCACATTTTTAGAGGAAGGGGGGAAAATCCCCCCTGC
>JAWPHD010023403.1:0-22198 GCA_037043455.1 Cyrtodaria siliqua | reverse complement strand
GTGTAAGAACGGAATATTTATGCCTTAGAACGGAATATAAGAACGGAATATATATGTGTAAGAACTGAATATATATGCGTAAAACTGAATATATATGCGTAAGACTGAACATATATGCGTAAGAACTGAATATATATGCGTAACAACGGAATATATATGTGTAAGAACTGAATATATATGTGTAAGAACTGAATATATATGCGTAAAACTGAATACATATGCGTAAGAACTGAATATATATGTAAAAGAACGGAATATATATGCGTAAGAACGGAATATATGTGTAAGAATGGAATATATACGTGTAAGAACGGAATATATATGTGTAAGAACTGAATATATATGTGTAAGAAGTGAATATATATGTGTAAGAACTGAATATATATGTGTAAGCACGGAATATATATGTGTAAGAACGGAATATATATGTTTAAGAACGGAATATATATGTGTAAGAACGGAATATATATGTGTAAGAACGGAATATATATGTGTAAAAACTGAATATATATGTGTAAGAAAAGTGAATATATATGTGTAAGAACTGAATATATATGTGTAAGCACGGAATATATATGTGTAAGAACGGAATATATATGTTTAAGAACGGAATATATATGTGTAAGAACGGAATATATATGTGTAAGAACGGAATATATATGTGTAAAAACTGAATATATATGTGTAAGAACTGAATATATATGTGTAAGAACTGAATATATAACCGTAAGAACGAAATATATTTGTGTAAGAACGGAATATATATGTGTAAGAACCGAATATATATGTGTAAAAACGGAATATATATGTGTAAGAACGGAATATATATGTTTAAGAACGAAATATATATGTGTAAGAACTGAATATATATGTATAAAAACGGAATATATATGTGTAAGAACTGAATATATATCCGTAAGAACTGAATATATATGTGTAAGAACTGAATATATATGTGTAAGAACTGAATATATATGCGTAAGAACTGAATATATATGCGTAAGAACTGAATATATGTGTAAGAACTGAATATATATGGTAAGAAGTGAATATATATGTGTAAGAACTGAATATATATGTGTAAGAACGGAATATATATGTGTAAGAACGTAATATATATGTGTAAGAACGGAATATCTATGTGTAAGAACGGAATATATATGTGTAAAGAACGGAATATATGTGTAAGAACTGAACATATATGTGTAAGAACTGAATATATATGCGAAAGAACTGAATATATATCCGTAAGAACTGATATATATGCGTAAGAACTGAATAAATATGCGTAAGAACTGAATATATATGCGTAAGAACGGAATATATATGCGTAAGAACTGAATATATATGCGTAAGAACGGAATATATGTGTAAGAACGGAATATATATGTGTAAGAACTGAATATATATGAGTAAGAACGGAATATATATGTGTAGAATGGAATATATATGCGTAAGAACTGAATATATATGTGTAAGAACTGAATATATATGTGTAAAAACGGAATATGTATGTGTAAGAACATAATATATACGTGTAAGAACGGAATATATACGTGTAAGAACGGAATATATATTTGTAAGAACGGAATATTTATGCGTTAGAACGGAATATATATGTGTAAAGAACGGAATATATATGTGTAAGAACGGAATATATATGTGTAAGAACGGAATATATATGTGTAAGAACTGAATATATATGCGTAAAACTGAATATATATGCGTAAGAACTAAACATATATGCGTAAGAAATGAATATATATTCGTAAACAACTGAATATATATGTGTAAGAACTGAATATATATTTGTAAGAACCGAATATATATGCGTTAGAACTGAATATGTACGTGTAAGAACGGAATATATGTTGTAAGAACGGAGTATGTACGTGTAAGAAGTGAATATATATGTGTAAGAAGTGAATATATATGTGTAAGAACTGAATATATATATGTGTAAGAACATAATATATACGTGTAATATAGGTTATTGCATTTGTATGGCTAAATATTACTTGGAACGAGCTGTTTTGGCAAAGGACGACGAGGCCTGCGAGTCGTCCTGCGCCAAAACAACGAGTCCCAAGTAATATTTAGCCATACAAATTCAATAACCTTTTTATTGTATACTTTCATATTGTTTTCGATCAATGTTAATTGTATGACTATTACTTTTCATTGTATTTGTGTTATTTTTATAGCTTTTGATGGAATTCCTATCTTGCCATGCAGTTTCATTTTGTGTGGATGATTATTTTGGCGCGAAAACGACGTCGACGTCGGATGACGTCATTAAAAACAACAAGCCATTTTCTAAAGTTTGTTTACCATTCGATAACGTTAAAAACAGTGGGTGAGTGACCATTTCAGTTGTTTTATCAATTTTTGCCATAAAAGGTTGAAAAAAACCACGTATTATTTGTTGACACTATAGATAGGATTCCGTTATTTTTATTTGAAAGAAGTTCCTTATTTCTATTTCGCGGCTCTTAGCAAGCACGAGCAAAAGTTCCCGTGCAATATGAATGCGTGCAATATCGTAGAATATTGCACGCTTAGCACAATGCAAACTAAACGGGACAATATGAAAGTATACAATAAGAACGGAATATATACGTGTAAGAACGGAATATTTATTTGTAAAAACGGAATATTTATGCGTTAGAACGGACTATATATGTGTAAGAACGAATATATTTGTGTAAGAACTGAATATATATGTGTAAGAACTGAATATATATGTGTAAGAACTGAATATATATGCGTAAGAACTGAATATATATGCGTAAGAACTGAATAAATATGCGTAAGAATTGAATATATATGTGTAAGAACGGAATATATATATGTGTAAGAACTGAATATATATGTGTAAGAAGTCAATATATATGTGTAAGAACTGAATATATATGTGTAAGAACGGAATATATATGTGTAAGAACGGAATGTGTAAGAACGGAATATATATGTATGAGAACGGAATATATATGTCTAAGAACGGAATATATATGTGTAAGAACTGAATATATACGTGTAAGATCGGAATATATATGTGTAAGAACGGAATATATACGTGTAAGAATGGAATATATACGTGTAAGAAAGGAATATATATGTGTAAGAACGGAATATATACGTGTAAGAACGGAATATATATGTGTAAGAACGGAATATTTATGCCTTAGAACGGAATATAAGAACGGAATATATATGTGTAAGAACTGAATATATATGCGTAAAACTGAATATATATGCGTAAGAACTGAACATATATGCGTAAGAACTGAATATATATGCGTAACAACGGAATATATATGTGTAAGAACTGAATATATATGTGTAAGAACTGAATATATATGCGTAAAACTGAATACATATGCGTAAGAACTGAATATATATGTAAAAGAACGAATATATATGCGTAAGAACGGAATATATGTGTAAGAATGGAATATATACGTGTAAGAACGGAATATATATGTGTAAGAACTGAATAATATATGTGTAAGAAGTGAATATATATGTGTAAGGACTGAATATATATGTGTAAGCACGGAATATATATGTGTAAGAACGGAATATATATGTTTAAGAACGGAATATATATGTGTAAGAACGGAATATATATGTGTAAGAACGAATATATATGTGTAAAAACTGAATATATATGTGTAAGAACTGAATATATATGTGTAAGAACTGAATATATAACCGTAAGAACGAAATATATTTGTGTAAGAACGGAATATATATGTGTAAGAAACCGAATATATATGTGTAAAAACGGAATATATATGTGTAAGAACGAATATATATGTTTAAGAACGAAATATATATGTGTAAGAACTGAATATGTATGTGTAAGAACTGAATATATATGTGTAAGAACTGAATATATATGCGTAAGAACTGAATATATATCCGTAAGAACTGAATATATATGCGTAAGAACTAAATATATATGCGTAAGAACTGATTATAAATGTGTAAGAAGGGAATATATATGTGTAAGAACTGAATATATATGTGTAAGAATGGAATATATATCTGTAAGAACGGAATATGTACGTGTAAGAACGGAATATATTTGTGTAAGAACTGAACATATATGTGTAAGAACTGAATATATATGCGAAAGAACTGAATATATATCCGTAAGAACTGAATATATATGCGTAAGAACTGAATATATATGCGTAAGAACTGAATATATATGCGTAAGAACGGAATATATATGCGTAAGAACTGAATATATATGCGTAAGAACGGAATATATGTGTAAGAACGGAATATATATGTGTAAGAACTGAATATATATGTGTAAGAACGGAATATATGTGTAAGAACGGAATATATGTGTAAGAAATGAACATATATGTGTAAGAACTGAATATATATGCGAAAGAACTGAATATATATCCGTAAGAACTGAATATATATGCGTAAGAACTGAATATATATGCGTAAGAACTGAAGATATATGCGTAAGAACGGAATATATATGCGTAAGAACTGAATATATATGCGTAAGAACGGAATATATATGTAAGAACGGAATATATATGTGTAAGAACTGAATATATATGCGTAAGAACGGAATATATATGTGTAGAAATGGAATATATATGCGTAAGAACTGAATATATATGTGTAAGAACTGAATATATATGTGTAAAATTGAATATATATGTGTAAGAACGGAATGTATACGTGTAAGATCGGAATATATATGCGTAAGAACGGAATATATGTGTAAGAACGGAATATATATGTGTAAGAACGGAATATGTACGTGTAAGAACGGAATATATATGTGTAAGAACGGAATATAGTATGTATAAGAACGGAATATATATGTGTAAGAACTGAATATATATGTGTAAGAAGTGAATATATATGTGTAAAAACTGAATATATATGTGTAAGAACTGAATATATATGCGTAAGAACTGAATATATATGCGTAAGAACTGAATATATGTGTAAGAACTGAATATATATGGTAAGAAGTGAATATATATGTGTAAGAACTGAATATATATGTGTAAGAACGGAATATATATGTGTAAGAACGGAATATATATGAGTAAGAACGGAATATATACGTGTAAGATCGGAATATATATGTGTAAGAACGGAATACATACGTGTAAGAATGGAATATATACGTGTAAGAAAGGAATATGTATGTGTAAAAACGGAAAATATATGTGTAAGAACATAATATATACGTGTAAGAACGGAATATATACGTGTAAGAACGGAATATATATTTGTAAGAACGGAATATTTATGCGTTAGAACGGAATATATATGTGTAAGAACGGAATATATATGTGTAAGAACGGAATATATATGTGTAAGAACTGAATATATATGTTTAAGAACTGAATATATATGTATAAGAACGGAATATATATGTGTAAGAACTGAATATATATGTGTAAGAAGTGAATATATATGTGTAAGAACTGAATATATATGTGTAAGTACTGAATATATATGCGTAAGAACTGAATATATATGCGTAAGAACTGAATATATGTGTAAGAACTGAATATATATGGTAAGAAGTGAATATATATGTGTAAGAACTGAATATATATGTGTAAGAACGGAATATATATGTGTAAGAACGGAATATATATGTGTAAGAATGGAATATCTATGTGTAAGAACGGAATATATATGTGTAAGAACGGAATATATGTGTAAGAACTGAACATATATGTGTAAGAACTGACTATATATGCGAAAGAACTGAATATATATCCGTAAGAACTGAATATATATGCGTAAGAACTGAATATATATGAGTAAGAACTGAATATATATGCGTAAGAACGGAATATATATGCGTAAGAACTGAATATATATGCGTAAGAACGGAATATATGTGTAAGAACGGAATATATATGTGTAAGAACTGAATATATATGCGTAAGAACGGAATATATATGTGTAGAAATGGAATATATATGCGTAAGAACTGAATATATATGTGTAAGAACTGAATATATATGTGTAAAATTGAATATATATGTGTAAGAACGGAATATATACGTGTAAGATCGGAATATATATGCGTAAGAACGGAATATATGTGTAAGAACGGAATATATATGTGTAAGAACGGAATATGTACGTGTAAGAACGGAATATATATGTGTAAGAACGGAATATATATGTATAAGAACGGAATATATATGTGTAAGAACTGAATATATATGTGTAAGAAGTGAATATATATGTGTAAGAACTGAATATATATGTGTAAGAACTGAATATATATGTGTAAGAACTGAATATATATGTGTAAGAACTGAATATATATGCGTAAGAACTGAATATATATGCGTAAGAACTGAATATATATGTGTAAGAACTGAATATATATGGTAAGAAGTGAATATATATGTGTAAGAACTGAATATATATGTGTAAGAACGGAAAATAAATGTGTAAGAACGGAATATAAATGTGTAAGAACGGAATATATATGTGTAAGAACGGAATATAAACGTGTAAGATCGGAATATATATGTGTAAGAACGGAATACATACGTGTAAAAATGGAATATATACGTGTAAGAAGGAATATATATGTGTAAAAACGGAATATATATGTATAAGAACGGAAAATATATGTTTAAGAACGGAATATATACGTGTAAGATCGGAATATATATGTGTAAGAAATGAATATATATGTGAAGAACTGAATATATATGTGTAAGAACTGAATAGATATGTGTAAGAACTGAATATATATGTGTAAGAACTGAATATATATGCGTAAGAACTGAATATATATGCGTAAGAACTGAATATATGTGTAAGAACTGAATATATATGGTAAGAAGTGAATAAATATGTGTAAGAACTGAATATATATGTATAAGAACGGAATATATATGTGTAAGAACGGAATATATATGTGTAAGAACGGAATATATATGTGTAAGAACGGAATATATACGTGTAAGATCGGAATATATATTTGTAAGAACTGAATATATACGTGTAAGAATGGAATATATACGTGTAAGAAAGGAATATATATGTGTAAAAACGGAATATATATGTGTAAGAACATAATATATACGTGTAAGAACGGAATATATACGTGTAAGAACGGAATATATATGTGTAAGAACTGAATATATATGCGTAACAACTGAACATATATGCGTAAGAACTGAATATATATGCGTAACAACTGAATATATATGTGTAAGAACTGAATATATATTTGTAAGAACTGAATATATATGCGTAAGAACTGAATATATATGTGTAAGACTGAATATATGTGTAAGAACTGAATATATATGCGTAAGAACTGAAAATACATGCGTAAGAACTGAATATATATGCGTAAGAACGGAATATATATGTGTAAGAACTGAATATATATGGTAAGAAGTGAATATATATGTGTAAGAACTGAATATATATCTGCAAGAACTGAATATATATGTGTAAAAACTGAATATATATGCAAAAACTGAATATATATGCGTAAGAACGGAATATATATATGTGTAAGAACGGAATATATATGTGTAAGAACGGAATATGTACGTGTAAGAACGGAATATGTACGTGTAAGAACGGAATATATTTGTGTGAGAACGGAAAATATATGTATAAGAACGGAATATATATGTGTAAGAAGTGAATATATATGTGTAAGAACGGAATATATATGTGTAAGAACGGAATATATATGTTTAAGTACGGAATATATATGTGTACGAAATGAATATATATGCGTAAGAACTGAATATATATGCGTAAGAACTGACTATATATGCGTAAAAACTGAATATATATGTGCAAGAACTGAATATATATGTGTAAGAACGGAATATATATGTGTAAGAACGGAATATATATGTATAAGAACGAATATATATGTGTAAGAACTGAATATATATATGTGTAAGAACTGAATATATATGTGCAAGAACTGAATATATATGTGTAAGATCGGAATATATATGTGTAAGAATGGAATATATATGTGTAAGAACGGAATAAATATGTGTAAGAACGGAATATATATGTGTAAGAATGGAATATATTTGTGTAAGAACTGAATATATATGTGTAAGAACTGAATATATATGTGTAAGAACTGAATATATATGCGTAAGAACTGAATATATATGCGTAAGAACTGAATATATATGCGTAAGAACTGAATATATATGCGTAAGAACGGAATATATATGTGTAAGAACTGAATATATATGTGTAAGAAGTGAATATATATGTGTAAGAACGGAATATATATGTGTAAAAACGGAATATATATGTGTAAGAACGGAATGTGTAAGAACGGAATATATATGTGGAAGAACGGAATATATATGTGTAAGAACGGAATATATATGTGTAAGAACAGAATATATACGTGTAAGATCGGAATATATATGTGTAAGAACGGAATATATACGTGTAAGAATGGAATATATACGTGTAAGAAAGGAATATATATGTGTAAAAACGAAATATATATGTGTAAGTACATAATATATACGTGTAAGAACGGAATAATACGTGTAAGAACGGAATATATATGTGTAAGAACGGAATATTTATGCCTTAGAACGGAATATAAGAACGGAATATATATGTGTAAGAACTGAATATATATGTGTAAGAACGGAATATATACGTGTAAGATCGGAATAAATATTTGTAAGAACGGAATACATACGTGTAAGAATGGAATATATACGTGTAAGAAAGGAACATATATGTGTAAAAACGGAATATATATGTGTAAGAACGGAATATATATGCGTAAGAACGGAATATATGTGTAAGAATAGAATATATACGTGTAAGAACGGAATATATATGTGTAAGAACGGAATATATACGTGTAAGAACGGAATATATATGTGTAAGAACGGATTATATATGTGTAAGAACTGAATATATATGTGTAAAAACGGAATATATATGTGTAAGAACTGAATATATATGTGTAAGAACTCAATATATATGTTTAAGAACTGAATATATATTTGTAAGAACTGAATACATATGTGTAAGAACTGAATATATATATGTGTAAGAACTGAATATATAAGTGTAAGAACGGAATATATATGTGTAAAGACGGAATATATATGTGTAAGAACTGAATATATATGTGTAAGAACTGAATATATATGTGTAAGAACTGAATATATATTTGTAAGAACTGAATACATATGTGTAAGAACTGAATATATATATGTGTAAGAACTGAATATATAGGCGTAAGAACGGAACATATATGTGTAAGAACGGAATAAATATGTGTAAGAACGGAATAGGTACGTGTAAGAACGGAATATATATGTTTAAGAACGGAATATATTTGTGTATATATGTGTAAGAACGGAATATATATGTGTAAGAACTGATTATATATGTGTAAGAAGTATATATATATGTGTAAGAACTGAATATATATGTGTAAGAACGGAATATATATGTGTAAGAACGGAATATGTACGTGTAAGAACGGAATATATATGGGTAAGAACTGAACATATATGTGTAAGAAATGAATATATATGCGAAAGAACTGAATATATATGCGTAAGAACTGAATATATATGCGTAAGAACTGAATATATATCAGTAAGAACTGAATATATATGTGTAAGAACTGAATATATATGCGTAAGAACGGAATATATATGCGTAAGAACAGAATATATATTTGTAATAACGGAATATGTATGTGTTAGAACGGAATATATATGTGTAAGAACGGAATATATATGTGTAAGAACTGAATATATATGTGTAAGAAGTGAATATATATGTGTAAGAACTGAATATATATGAGTAAAAACGGAATATATATGTGTAAGAACGGAATATATATGTTTAAGAACGAAATATATATGTGTAAGAACTGAATATGTATGTGTAAGAACTGAATATATATGTGTAAGAACTGAATATATATGCGTAAGAACTGAATATATATCCGTAAGAACTGAATATATATGCGTACGAACTGAATATATATGCGTAAGAACGGAATATATATGCGTAAGAACTGAATATATATGCGTAAGAACGGAATATATATGTGTAAGAAGTGAATATATATGTGTAAGAACTGAATATATATGTGTGAGAACGGAATATATATGCGTAAGAACTGAATATATATGTGTAAGAACTGAATATATATGTGTAAAAACAGAATATATATGTGTAAGAACGGAATATATATGTGTAAAAACTAAAAATATATGTGTAAGAACTGCACATATATGCATAAAAACTGAATATATATGCGTAAGAACTGAATATTTATGCGTAAGAACTGAATATATATGCGTAAAACTGAATATATATGCAAAAGAACGGAATATATATGCGTAAGAACGAAATATATGTGTTAGAACGGAATATATATGTGTAAGAACGGAATATATATGTGTCAGAACGGAATATATACGTGTAAGATCGAAAAATGTATGTATAAGAACAGAATATATATGTGTAAGAACGGAATATATATGTGTAAAAACGGAATATATGTGTAAGAACTGAATATATATGTGTAAGAACTGAATATATATGTGTAAGAACTGAATACATATGTGTAAGAACTGAATATATATGCGTAAGAACTGAATATGTGCGTGTAAGAACGGAATATATATGTGTAAGAACGGAATATGTACGTGTAAGAACGGAATATATAGGTGTAAGAACTGAACTTATATGTGTAAGAAATGAATATATATGCGTAAGAAATGAATATATATGCGTAAGAACTAAATATATATGCGTAAGAACTGAATATATATCTGTAAGAAATGAATATATATGTGTAAGAACTGAATATATATGCGTAAGAACGGAATATATATGTGTAAGAACGGAATATATATGTGTAAGAACGGAATATGTACGTGTAAGAACGGAATATGTACGTGTAAGAACGGAATATATATGTGTAAGAACGGAATATATATGTATAAGAACGGAATATATATGTGTAAGAACTGAATATATATGAGTAAGAACTGAATATATATGTGTAAGAACGGAATATATATGTGTAAGTACGGAATATATATGTGTAACAAATGAATATGTTTGCGTAAGAACTGAATATATATGCGTAAGAACTGAATATACATGCCTAAGAACTGAATATATATGTGTAAGAACTGAATATATATGCGTAAGAACGGAATATATATGTGTAAGAACGGAATATATATGTGTAAGAACGGAATATGTACGTGTAAGAACGAAATATATATGTGTAAGAACGGAATATATATGTATAATAACGGAATATATATGTGTAAGAACTGAATATATATGTGTAAGAAGTGAATATATATGTGTAAGAACTGAATATATATGTGTAAGAACGGAATATATATGTGTAAGAATGGAATATATATGTGTAAGAACGAATAAATATGTGTAAGAACGGAACTTATATGTGTAAGAACGGAATATATTTGTGTAAGAACTGAATATATATGTGTAAGAACTGAATATATATGCGTAAGAACTGAATATATATGCGTAAGAACTGAATATATATGCGTAAGAACGGAATATATATGTGTAATAACTGAATATATATGTGTAAGAAGTGAATATATATGTGTAAGAACGGAATATATATGTGTAAGAACGGAATATATATGTGTAAGATCGGAATATATATGTGTAAGAACGGAATATATACCTGTAAAAATGGAATATATACGTGTAAGAAAGGAATATATATATGTAAAAACGGAATATATATGTGTAAGAACATAATATATACGTGTAACAACGGAATATATACGTGTAAGAACGGAATATATATGTGTAAGAACGAAATATTTATGTGTTAGAACGGAATATATATGTGTAAGAACGGAATATATATGTGTAAGAACGGAATATATATGTGTAAGAACGCAATATATATGTGTAAGAACGGAATATATATGTGCAAGAACTGAATATATATGCGTAAAACTGAATATATATGCGTAAAAACTGAACATATATGCGTAAATACTGAATATATATGTGTAAGAACTGAATATATATGTGTAAGAACTGAATATATAAGCGTAAGAACTGAATATGTACGTGTAAGAACGAAATATATATCTGTAAGAACTGAATATATATGCCTAAGAACGGAATATATATGTGTAATAACTGTATATATAGGTGTAACAACTGAATATATATGTGTAAGAATGGAATATATATGTGTAAGAACGGAATAAATATGTGTAAAAACGGAATATATATGTGTAAGAACGGAATATATTTGTGTAAGAACGGAATATATATGTGTAAGAAGGGAATATATATGTGTAAGAACGGAATATATATGTGCAAGACCTGAATATATATGCGTAAAACTGAATATATATGCGTAAGAACTGAACATAAATGCGTAAGAACTGAATATATATTCGTAACAACTGAATATATATGTGTAAAAACTGAATATATATTTGTAAGAACTGAATATATAAGCGTAAGAACTGAATATGTACGTGTAAGAACGGAATATATATGTGTAAGAACGGAATATATATTTGTAAGAACTGAATATATATGTGTAAGAACTGAATATATATGCGTAAGAACGGAATATATATGTGTAAGAACGGAATATGTACGTGTAAGAACGGAATATGTACGTGTAAGAACGGAATATATATGTGTAAGAACGGAATATATATGTATAAGAACGGAATATATATGTGTAAGAAGTGAATATATATGTGTAAGAACTGAATATATATCTGTAAGAACTGAATATATATGCGTAAGAACGGAATATATATGTGTAAGAACGCAATATATATGTGTAAGAACGGAATATATACGTGTAAGAACGGAATATATATGTGTAAGAACTGAATATATATGTGTAAGAACGGAATATATATGTGTAAGAATGGAATATATTTGTGTAAGAACTGAAAATATGTGTAAGAACAGAATATATATGTGTAAGAACTGAATATATATGCGTAAGAACTGAATATATATGCGTAAGAACTGAATATATATGCGTAAGAACTGAATATATATGCGTAAGAACGGAATATATATGTGTAAGAACTGAATATATATGTGTAAGAAGTGATTATATATGTGTAAGAACTGAATATATATGTGTAAGAACGGAATATATATGTGTAAGAACGGAATATATATGTGTAAGAACGGAATATATATGTGTAAGAACTGAATATATACGTGTAAGATCGGAATATATATCTGTCACAACGGATTATATACGTGTAAGAATGGAATACATCCGTGTAAGAAAGGAATATATATGTGTAAAAACGGAATATATATGTGTAAGAACATAATATATATGTGTAAGAACGGAATATATACGTGTAAGAACGGAATATATATGTGTAAGAACGGAATATTTATGCGTTAGAACGGAATATATAAGTGTAAGAACGGAATATATGTGTAAGAACGGAATATATATGTGTAAGAACGGAATATATATGTGTAAGAACTGAATATATATGCGTAAAACTGAATATATATGTGTAAGAACTGAACATATATGCGTAAGAACTGAATATATATGCGTAAGAACTGAATATATATGTGTAAGAACTGAATATATATGTGTAAGAACTGAATATATATGCGTAAAACTGAATACATATGCGTAAGAAGTGAATATATATGTGAAAGAACGGAATATATACGTGTAAGAACGGAATATATATGTGTAAGAACGGAATATATACGTGTAAGAACGGATTATATATGTGTAAGAACGGAATATATATGTGTAAGAACTGAATATATATGTGTAAGAACTGAATATATATGTGTAAGAACTGAATATATATTTGTAAGAACTGAATATATATGTGCAAGAACGGAATATATATGTGTAAAGACGGAATATATATGTGTAAGAACTGAATATATATGTGTAAGAACTGAATATATATGTGTAAGAACTGAATATATATTTGTAAGAACTGAATATATATGTGTAAGAACTGAATATATAGGCGTAAGAACGGAATAAATATGTGTAAGAACGGAATATGTACGTGTAAGAACGGAATATATATGTGTAAGAAGGGAATATATGTGTGTATATATGTGTAAGAACTGATTATATATGTGTAAGAAGTGAATATATATGCGTAAGAACGGAATATATATGTGTAAGAACGGAATATGTACGTGTAAGAACGGAATATATATGTGTAAGAAATGAATATATATGCGAAAGAACTGAATATATATGCGTAAGAACTGAATATATATGCGTAAAAACTGAATATATATCTGTAAGAACTGAACATATGTGTGTAAGAAATGAATATATATGCGAAAGATGTGAATATATATGCGTAAGAACTGAATATATATGCGTAAGAACTGAATATATATCTGTAAGAACTGGATATATATGTGTAAGAACTGATTATACATGTGTAAGAAGTGAATATATATGCGTAAGAACTGAATATATAAGTGTAAGAACGGAATATATATGTGTAAGAACGGAATATGTACGTGTAAGAACTGATTATATATGTGTAAGAAGTGAATATATATGCGTAATAACTGAATATATAAGTGTAAGAACGGAATATATATGTGTAAGAACGGAATATGTACGTGTAAGAACTGAATATATATTCGTAAGAACTGAATATATATGCGTAAGAAATGAATATATATGTGTAAGAACTGAATATATATGTGTAAGAACTGAATATATATTTGTAAGAACTGAATATATATGTGTAAAAACGGAATATATATGTGTAAAGACGGAATATATATGTGTAAGAACTGAATATATATGTGTAAGAACTGAATATATATGTGTAAGAACTGAATATATATGTGTAAGAAGTGAATATATATGCGTAAGAACTGAATATATAAGTGTAAGAACGGAATATATATGTGTAAGAACGGAATATGTACGTGTAAGAACTGAATATATATGCGTAAGAACTGAATATATATGCGTAATAAATGAATATATATGTGTAAGAACTGAATATATATGAGTAAGAACGGAATATATATGTGTAAGTACGGAATATATATGTGAAAGAAATGAATATATATGCGTAAGAACGGAATATATATGCATAAGAACTGATATATATGCGTAAGAACGGAATATATATGTGTCAGAACGGAATATATATGTGTAAGAACTGAATATATATGTGTAAGAACGGAATATATGTGTAAGAATATATATCTGTAAGAACTGAATATATATGTGTAAGAACTGAATATATATGTGTAAGAACGGAATATATATGTGTAAAAACTGAATATATATGTGTAAGAACTGTATATATATGTGTAAGAACTGAATATATATGTGTAAGAACGGAATATATATGTGTAAGAACCGAATATATATTTGTAAAAACGGAATATATTTTTATAAAAACGGAATATATATGTGTAAGAACTGAATATATATGTTTAAGAACGAAATATATATGTGTAAGAACTGAATATATATGTGTAAGAACTGAATATATATGTGTAAGAACTGAATATATATTCGTAAGAACTAAATATATATCCGTAAGAACTGAATATATTTGCGTAAGAACTGAATATATATGCGTAAGAACTGAAAATATATGCGTAAGAACGGAATATATATGCGTAAGAACTGAATATATATGCGTAAGAACGAAATATATGTGTAAGAACGGAATATATATGTGTAAGAACTGAATATATATGTGTAAGAACGGAATATATGTGTAAGAATATATATGCGTAAGAACGGAATATATATGTGTAAGAAAGGAATATATATGCGTGAGTACTGAATATATATGTGTAAGAACTGAATATATATGTGTAAAAACGGAATATATATGTGTAAGAACGGAATATATATGTTTAAGAACGGAATATATATGTGTAAGAACGGAATATATACGTGTAAGATCGGAATATATATGTGTAAGAACAGAATATATATGTGTAATAACGGAATATATATGTGTAAAAATGGAATATATGTGTAAGAACTGAATATATATGTGTAAGAACTGAATATATATGCGTAAGAACTGAATATGTACGTGTAAGAACGGAATATATATGTGTAAGAACGGAATATGTACGTGTAAGAACGGAATTTATATGTGTAAGAACTGAACATATATGTGTAAGAACTGAATATATATGTGTAAGAACTGAATATATATGTGTAAGAACTGAATATATATGCGTAAGAACTGAAAATACATGCGTAAGAACTGAATATATATGCGTAAGAACGGAATATATATGTGTAAGAACTGAATATATATGGTAAGAAGTGAATATATATGTGTAAGAACGGAATATATATGTGTAAGAACGGAATATATATGTGTAAGAACGGAATATATATGTGTTATTACGGAATATATATGTGTAAGAACGGAATATATATGTGTAAGTACGGAATATATACGTGTAAGATCGGAATATATATTTGTAAGAACGGAATACATACGTGTAAGAATGGAATATATACGTGTAAGAAAGGAACATATATGTGTAAAAACGGAATATATATGTGTAAGAAGATAATATATACGTGTAAGAACGGAATATATATGTGTAAGAACGAAATATATATTTGTAAGAACGGAATATTTCTGCGTTAGAACGGAATATATATGTTTAAGAACGGAATATATATGTGTAAGAACGGAATATATATGTGTAAGAACGGAATATATATGTGTAAGAACGGAATATATATGTGTAAGAACTGAATATATATGCGTAAAATTGAATATATATGCGTCAGAACTGAACATATTTGCGTAAGAACTGAATATATATGCGTAACAACTGAATATAAATGTGTAAGAACTGAATATATATTTGTAAGAACTGAATATATATGCGTAAGAACTGAATATGTACGTGTAAGAACGGAATATATATGTGTAAGAACGGAATATGTACGTGTAAGAACGGAATATATACGTGTAAGAACTGAACATATATGTGTAAGAAATGAATATATATGCGTAAGAACTGAATATATATGCGTAAGAACTAAATATATATGCGTAAGACCTGAATATATATCTGTAAGAACTGAATATATATGTGTAAGAACTGCATATATATGCGTAAGAACGGAATATATATGTGTAAGAACGGAATATATATGTGTAAGAACGGAATATGTACGTGTAAGAACGGAATATGTACGTGTAAGAACGGAATATATATGTGTAAGAACGGAATATATATGTATAAGAACGGAATATATATGTGTAAGAAGTGAATATATATGGGTAAGAACTGAATATATATGTGTAAGAACGGAATATATATGTGTAAGTACGGAATATATATGTGTAAGAAATGAATATATATGCGTAAGAACTGAATATATATGCGTAAGAACTGACTATATATGCGTAAGAACTGAATATATATGTGTAAGAACTGAATATATATGCGTAAGAACGGAATATATACGTGTAAGAACGGAATATATATGTGTAAGAACGGATCATATACGTGTAAGAACGGAATATATATGTGTAAGAACGGAATATATATCCGTAAGAACTGAATATATATATGTGTAAGAAATGAATATATATGTGTAAGAATGGAATATATATGTGTAAGAACGGAATAAATATGTGTAAGAATGGAATATATATGTGTAAGAACGGAATATATTTGTGTAAGAACTGAATATATATGTGTAAGAACTGAATATATATGTGTAAGAACTGAATATATATGCGTAAGAACTGAATATATATGCGTAAGAACTGAATATATATGCGTAAGAACTGAATATATATGCGTAAGAACGGAATATATATGTGTAAGAACGGAATATATATGTGTAAGAACGGAATATATATGTGTAAGAACGGAATATATATGTGTAAGAACGGAATATATATGTGTAAGAACGGAATATATAGGTGTAAGATCGGAATATATATGTGTAAGAACGGAATACATACGTGTAAGAATGGAATATATATGTGTAAGAACGAAATATATATTTGTAAGAACGGAATATTTCTGCGTTAGAACGGAATATATATGTGTAAGAACGGAATATATATGTGTAAGAACGGAATATATATGTGTAAGAACGGAATATATATGTGTAAGAACGGAATATATATGTGTAAGAACTGAATATATATGCGTAAAACTGAATATATATGCGTCAGAACTGAACATATATGCGTAAGAACTGAATATATATTTGTAAGAACTGAATATATATGCGTAAGAACTGAATATGTACGTGTAAGAACGGAATATATATGTGTAAGAACGGAATATGTACGTGTAAGAACGGAATATATACGTGTAAGAACTGAACATATATGTGTAAGAAATGAATATATATGCGTAAGAACTGAATATATATGCGTAAGAACTAAATATATATGCGTAAGACCTGAATATATATCTGTTAGAACTGAATATATATGTGTAAGAACGGAATATATGTGTGTAAGAACGGAATATGTACGTGTAAGAACGGAATATGTACGTGTAAGAACGGAATATATATGTGTAAGAACGGAATATATATGTATAAGAACGGAATATATATGTGTAAGAAGTGAATATATATGGGTAAGAAGTGAATATATATGTGTAAGAACTGAACATATATGTGTAAGAAATGAATATATATGCGTAAGAACTGAATATATATGCGTAAGAACTAAATATATATGCGTCAGACCTGAATATATATCTGTAAGAACTGAATATATATGTGTAAGAACTGCATATATATGCGTAAGAACGGAATATATATGTGTAAGAACGGAATATATGTGTGTAAGACCGGAATATGTACGTGTAAGAACGGAATATGTACGTGTAAGAACGGAATATATATGTGTAAGAACGGAAGATATATGTATAAGAACGGAATATATATGTGTAAGAAGTGAATATATATGGGTAAGAAGTAAATATATATGTGTAAGAACGGAATATATATGTGTAAGTACGGAATATATATGTGTAAAAAATGAATATATATGCGTAAGAACTGAATATATATGCGTAAGAACTGAATATATATGTGTAAGAACTGAATATATATGCGTAAGAACGGAATATATACGTGTAAGAACGGAATATATATGTGTAAGAACGGAATATATACGTGTAAGAACGGAGTATATATGTGTAAGAACGGAATATATATGTATAAGAACGGAATATATATGTGTAAGAACTGAATATATATATGTGTAAGAAATGAATATATATGTGTAAGAACGGAATATATATGTGTAAGAATGGAATATATATGTGTAAGAACGGAATAAATATGTGTAAGAACGGAATATATATGTGTAAGAACGGAATATATTTGTGTAAGTACTGAATATATATGTGTAAGAACTGAATATATATGTGTAAGAACTGAATATATATGCGTAAGAACTGAATATATATGCGTTAGAACTGAATATATATGCGTAAGAACTGAATATATATGCGTAAGAACGGAATATATAAGTGTAAGAAGTGAATATATATGTGTAAGAAGTGAATATATATGTGTAAGAACGGTATATATATGTGTAAAAACGGAATATATATGTGTAAGAACGGAATGTGTAAGAACGGAATATATATGTGTAAGAACGGAATATAAATGTGTAAGAACGGAATATATATGTGTAAGAACTGAATATATACGTGTAAGATCGGAATATATATGTGTAAGAACGGAATATATACGTGTAAGAATGGAATATATACGTGTAAGAAAGGAATATATAAGTGTAAAAACGGAATATATATGTGTAACAACATAATATATACTTGTAAGAACGGAATATATACGTGTAAGAACGGAATATATATGTGTAAGAACGGAATATTTATGCCTTAGAACGGAATATAAGAACGGAATATATATGTGTAAGAACTGAATATATATGCGTAAAACTGAATATATATGCGTAAGAACTGAACATATATGCGTAAGAACTGAATAGATATGCGTAACAACGGAATATATATGTGTAAGAACTGAATATATATGTGTAAGAACTGAATATATATGCGTAAAACTGAATACATATGCGTAAGAACTGAATATATATGTGAAAGAACGGAATATATATGCGTAAGAACGGAATATATGTGTAAGAATGGAATATATACGTGTAAGAACGGAATATATATGTGTAAGAACGGAATATATACGTGTAAGAACGGAATATATATGTGTAAGAACGGATTATATATGTGTAAGAATGGAATATATATGTGTAAAAAAAGAATATATATGTGTAAGAACTGAATATATATGTGTAAGAACTGAATATATATGTTTAAGAACTGAATATGTATTTGTAAGTACTGAATATATATGTGTAAGAACGGAATATATATGTGTAAAGACGGAACATATATGTGTAAGAACTGAATATATATGTGTAAGAACTGAATATATATGTGTAAGAACTGAATATATATGTGTAAGAACTGAATATATATGTGTAAGAACTGAATATATATGTGTAAGAACTGAATATATAGGCGTAAGAACGAAATATATATGTGTAAGAACGAAATAAATATGTGTAAGAACGGAATATGTACGTGTAAGAACGGAATATATATGTGTAAGAACGGAATATATATGTGTAAATATGTGTAAGAACGGAATATATATTTGTAAGAACTGATTATATATGTGTAAGAAGTGAATATATATGTGTAAGAACTGAATATATATGTGTAAGAACGGAATATATATGTGTAAGAACGGAATATGTACGTGTAAGAACGGAATATATATGTGTAAGAACTGAACTTATATGTGTAAGAAATGAATATATATGCGAAATAACTGAATATATATGTGTAAGAACGGAATATATATGTGTAAAGACGGAACATATATGTGTAAGAACTGAATATATATGTGTAAGAACTGCATATATATGTGTAAGAACTGAATATATATTTGTAAGAACTGAATATATATGTGTAAGAACTGAATATATATGTGTAAGAACTGAATATATAGGCGTAAGAACGGAATATATATGTGTAAGAACGGAATAAATATGTGTAAGAACGGAATATGTACGTGTAAGAACGGAATATATATGTGTAAGAACGGAATATATATGTGTAAATATGTGTAAGAACGGAATATATATTTGTAAGAACTGATTATATATGTGTAAGAAGTGAATATATATGTGTAAGAACTGAATATATATGTGTAAGAACGGAATATATATGTGTAAGAACGGAATATGTACGTGTAAGAACGGAATATATATGTGTAAGAACTGAACTTATATGTGTAAGAAATGAATATATATGCGAAAGAACTGAATATATATGCATAAGAACTGAATATATATGCGTAAGAACTGAATATATATGTGTAAGAAGTGAATATATATATGTAAGAACTGAATATATATGTGTAAGCACGGAATATATATGTGTAAGAACGGAATATATATGTTTAAGAACGGAATATATATGTGGAAGAACGGAATATATATGTGTAAGAACGGAATATATATGTGTAAAAACTGAATATATATGTGTAAGAACTGAATATATATGTGTAAGAACTAAATATATATCCGTAAGAACGAAATATATTTGTGTAAGAACGGAATATATATGTGTAAGAACCGAATATATATGTGTAAAAACGGAATATATATGTGTAAGAACGGAATATATATGTGTAAGAACTGAATATGTATGTGTAAGAACTGAATATATATGTGTAAGAACTGAATATATATGCGTAAGAACTGAATATATATGCGTAAGAACTGAATATATATGCGTAAGAACTGAATATATATGCGTAAGAACGGAATATATATGCGTAAGAACGGAATATATATGCGTAAGAACGGAATATGTGTAAGAACGGAATATATATGTGTAAGAACTGAATATATATGTGTAAGAATATATATGCGTAAGAACGGAATATATATGTGTAAAAACGGAATATATATGCGTAAGAACTGAATATATATGTGTAAGAACTGAATATATATGTGTATAAACAGAATATATATGTGTAAGAACTGAATATATATGTGTATAAACAGAATATATATGTGTAAGAACGGAAAATATATGTGTA
>JAWPHD010023402.1:0-22199 GCA_037043455.1 Cyrtodaria siliqua | reverse complement strand
AATTGTAATTTCATTACAACCAATTCATCCACCAAAATAAGAATATGAAAGCAATATCACTGTTTTAAACTGTTAATATACGATCTTTCATTCTTCAGATCAACGCGATAAATTCGCGTGTACCTTTCAATGTCATATAAGCTGTAATGCGATTGGTTCATATTCTTAGTAATCGACCAATGAAATGCGCGCTTATAATTTTGTTATCGGGAGAGCACTTCTATTTATAAAAACAAATCACGGCTTCAAAATACATTCACTTAAAGACATGATTTCTGATAGATTTTAGTTTTTCTGCCGCACATTTCAAAAATATGCCAGTCATGTATGACGGTTTTCGCGGAGACTGACAACCCAGTAGTATTGGCCAACCTCTAGCATCCCAGAAATTGTGGACAGTTAAGCAAGGTCACTAGAAATGAACTGGACAGCACAACCCAGTAGTTTTGGCCAATCACTAGCAGCTTAGTTGTGGACCGTTAAGTAAGTTCACAAAAGTCGACAGCATAGCACAGCACAGCCCAATCGTTTTGGCCAATCAATAACATCCCAGACGTTCTGGACAGGTTCATTAGATAATATAGTAATGAAAAGCACACTCCAGTAGTTCTAACCATACACTAGCAGCCCAGAGTTATAACCAGGTCACAGAGTTTTTCGCTTAAAAAAAGAAACATGTCACAGAACATACGGCTAAAACACAGTATTTGGCTAAAGTTAAACCAACTGTCATGATGATACTGATTATCACGAAAACAATTTCGATGCTGAATTTATAAATATTGTGACGTCACTGACGTCCTGACGTCAGATATCGTATGACATTCTGGCACAACCAGACCCTAAACTCTACAATCTGCGAAAGTTTTTATTCAAATCCAAGAATAAAAAGAGAAGATATAACCAAAAACAAGATTTGCATTGGGATGTCACTGGCGGCCATCTTTGAAGACGACATGACAACATTCGACATTATTGTACAACTACACTTCGATCTCTACAACCCGTGAAACTTTTATCAAAATCCGATCATAAATGATGAGACATAGAGATTACAATATTTCTTTAATAACTTCACTGGCGGCCATCTTGGATGACGTCATGACACTAAATTGTCAGCCTTGACTGAGACAATGACACTAAATGATATTTCAGTAAAATACACAAAAAATTAAATCCGTCAAAAAAAATTGATTTTAATAATATTGTCACGTCATGACGTCGAGAAACGCCTTGACATTTTTGCACAACTAGACCCAGATTTGTACAATCTGTGAACGTTTTATTCAAATCTGATAATAGATAGATGATAGTGATAACAAGATTTTCCCGTCAACCGTCATTGGCGGCCATCTTGCGTGAGGTCACGACGTCAAAATTGCAGTGCACTATTCCAGAATGAGATATACCGTTGGGTAAAATTTGAACACTGTGACAAATATTTCTAAGAAAAGTGATGGTGGAAGAAGAAGACGGAATAAGAATATAAGAATAAACAGAACAAAAACAATAGGTATTCCACTGAAATGCGGAAAGCCCTAATAAAAAATAAACTGAACGAAAACAATAGGTCTTTAATACAGACTACTGACAATGTGACCTCCATGCTGTTTAATGGCTGCCTTTATTGATCACATGACATTGCGCCACTTCCTGTTTTATGGACAGATATACTCACACATCTGTTCAACAAACACAACTCAGAAGTAATTTACACTAGAATAATGAAACATTTTATTAAACAAAAAGTCGTTTTCCAAAAAATATATAACCTAAAAATTGATTGGTTTATAGTTACACAACTGACCGTACTTATTTAAGGCGGTAACTAGAAACAAACATTGTCAGTCTGATCATGAAAGAACGACGAGTTCATCTTAACAATAACATGATAAAGGTTGTATTCCCAGAAGTATATAAAGTTTTTGGAACATATTTTTAAAATTGAATTTTATTAAATACAGTCACACTCAGTATCTCGCCGAATTTCAAGGACCGGAAAAAAGTTCGAGTTATCCGAAGTTCGAATTTAACGATAATGGCATACTTGTTTTTTTTTTTATTACCCCACCCACCTGTTTTACACTAGGCATATACGTGTATATATTGCCGATATTTGCCGCTTTTTAATGAAATACATGTACATGATTTCTTTCTCATATATGTTTATGAATATGTTGTTTTTCATGTTAAAGCAGTATAAGAAAACGTTTTGGTAATGAAATAAAATCAGCAAAATATTATGATTTCATAATTTATTAAAAACAGAGAAAGGCATATACATGTATACAATGAAACAACGTTTTCAATATTGTCACAAATGCATTCTCTAAATAGACGTTTAGATTTACACAGACAGTATATCGATTATAAGAAATCATAATTAAACGAAACAATTTTACAATATTCAGGTCTATAGAGTCTATGTTCTTTCGGTGTTTTCACTATCTACTCTCTTAAAAAACGACATAATGTCACCTTGTTTTCTGCACACTTTTGACAAGTGCATGTTTGTAACGAATCTATCTAAGATTGCCATGGCTGGGGAAAACCGACCTAGAATTTTCCTGTGCTTCAACAAAGGACCTTAACACTATCACATGCCTTTAACGCGCTGTCCATAGATGTTTTTGCCGCCGGAATCTCCTCTTCGTCGCTGTCGTCGTGATCGTCGGTGATGTTTTGATGTTCTTTGATGTTCCTCGAAGTTATTATGTCCGCGATGATTTTGTCGTCAGTCTATTTCCGAGCACGTTGGGATAATGTCGTCAACTTGAAACGAAAGTCGTCCATCGAAACGCACATTGAAGCTCGTGTTGATTATTAAAGCCACGGGAATGTCGTCATCTTTCATCCTCTTCATCCTTACTATTGACATGGTGTGAGATATTTTCAGGGACAGCGAATCCAGCATGGCGATAGCAGTTGGTAATTGTTTTTGGGGGTAACACACTCCCATGCCCTATATAAAAAGCGCAGGCTTCCAACACATTGAGTTTCACCCTCTGTCTCATTTTTTATCGATGACCGAGATTCTCCGTTTGATTACCGACTTTCTGTAATTAACCCTTTAGGTTCTTTATGATTCCCTGACCACATGGCTGGGTAACGCTTGTTGTATTTGGGGGTAGAAATACAAGAGCTACAGATGTCAACCCTTGTACATGAGGGTGAGCTGGGCAATTGTCGACAATCATGACGATCTCTTCTTTTCTTTTTTGTCATTTGCCTGTCAAGTTTTTGCAGCCATTCTTTAAAAATGTCGGAGGTCATCCATGCAGTTTTGTTTGCAAGGTACTCTGTAGGGAGTGACCTCACATTTTTAAAACAGCGTGGGTTTTTTGACTTCCCAATAACCAACAGTGGTATCTTTTCCGTGCCTGACATGTTAGCACAAACCATAACTGTCCGGCGCTCCTTACTTTGCTTGCCTCCTTGGCAACTAACAGACTTAAATTCAAGGGTTTTATCTGGCAGCATTCTGTAAAACAAGCCCGTTTCATCCGCATTGATAATGTCGTCTGGTTGATAATCACTCAGTATGGTGACTAGTTTATTTTTCCAGTCGCACATAGCATCAGAGTCTGAATTTACTGACTTGGACTCGCCACAGACGCGCTTAAAGATTATTGAATTTCGAGCTTTAAACCGCTCTAACCACCCACTGGAACATTCAAACTCGGATACAGGAATACCCAGGCGTTTAGCAAAATGGCGTGCTTTCTCCTGGCATATTTCGCCATTTATAGGAGCACCTTGTGCGCGTGCATTTGAAAGCCATTTTAAAAGCGCGTCTTCGATCTCAGGATATTTTGCACCTCTATTTTTCCTTCTCTGCGGTGCTAAATCTCCGGACAAATATTTATTTTTAATTTCTTCACTATTTTTTATCCATGTTGATAAAGTTGATGCTGGAATGTTGAATTCTGCTGCAATTATCTTTTTTGATTTGATTGCCCTTTCTACCTCCATTATTGCCTCATATTTCTTGTCATACGATTTGTTGTCTAACTTTCTCTTCGCTCCTCTCTTCCCAGGTACAGCTGATCCAATTAACCCCCCGGGTTTTATACCGGGTCCTTCATTGGATTTCTCAACTGGTCCAAAGCATAGTGCCGATCTATCTATCCCCCCGGGTTTGATACCGGGTCCTTCACTAGATTGCTGGGCGCTTTGGTCAATGGAAAGAGTTATGTGTTCAGACACGCTGAATTAATGATTTGATTACATTAAACATTCGAATTTTATAGCAAAAAACAGAACATTGACAACTGCCACTCATAAATTAATTAATTATACGTTTCGTCCATGTCAAATTAGTATAATTATTATAATTTATTTAACCCACGCGTTACATGTAGTTAAAAAGGGCTGCTTACTATATTACAGCCGAAAGTTCAGCCTCATGAAAATTAACCGAGTTCTAAAAAGTATTTTCTATGGATACAAGTATGCCAAGTATTTTCAATACATGCATTGTTTCACGAGGCCTTCAAATAGTTCTATAGTTCAAGGCGCTTGTTGCAGCCAAAGTGTTTTTGCACTTTTTAGACAAAATTCAACTAGTACCTATATAAGTTTTATATCAGTGAAACCGGCATTTTTATTTACAACAGACAGTTTTAGTGGTAAACAAAAATGCATTACTTTTCAAAATCGGTTGAGAAATAAAAACAATTCACAGGTGAAAGTTGTTTTCCTAGGGCAATTTCAATGCAAAATTCTGCTCAATCAAAAAATAATTTTAATGTGTTAAAAAAATGTAAATGTTTTTTAAAAAAAATGTAAATAAAGACTCTGAAAGTTCCATAGCAAAATAATAAACCATTCAAATGATCATTTAGAGATTTCTTAATTTTATGCGGTCCCAGCAATATGGAATTAACATGGGAGAAGCCCCATCCAAAAATTATTTTGTTTGTAAAATCTTTATTTCTCAACCGATTTTCAAAACGAATGTTCTTTTATTTATCACTAAAAATTCCCGTTCTAATGCTATATAATTTATATACATATTATAACATTAATGCTGAAAAGCCTTTGGCTGAAAGAAGCCTCCTGACCAATAAGGATTCTTATTTATTTTTCAACACAAACACCAAAGAATCTGGGCATGCATGTATATAAAACCTTTAAACTCAAATGCAATAAATATTTAACTGAAACGGTAATTGAGCAATACCCTACCAATGCCTTTGTTTTTCAACTGATTTAAGAACCCGGGAAAGTCTGAGTATCTGCCTTCTTAACAATAATCCTGAAAAGGTTATGTTTAACATTTTCTTAGAACCAATATAGATTAGGTATGTGGTCACTATTTACTGAAATAATGATGTTTTATGTATTAACATGAAGTTAGTTTTAGTTATCAAACGGGCAGGGTTCGACACTAACAGTAGTCTGTAGTCCGATATTACCAAAGCGTTTGTCAGACTATCTACATTTCTGGTGGACTACCTTAAACTTACATATAAGTCTAACGAGGAGGGTGTCGGACCACATTCTATTACAAGTTAGAGTCAAACCCTGCCAAACCCCAATTGAAAGTACAATGGACATATCTCATTTCTCTGATAAGGAACGCCCTCCCACTAGATACTGTTGCTATGACTCACAAGCTTTCTCCAAAATAGCGGATTTGCATATATAAAAACAATGACGGACTCCCCTCAGAAAACAATGCAAAATATAAATCATACATCCATACCAAAATTACCTAACTGTGTATTAAACAAAAGTTTTAAACGTTTATACCAAGGACATATTTAAAGGATACAAATAAATAAACAAGAGACAGAATGCTCGACTATTCGAGTCAGTGACACATAAATATCAGTCATAATTTTATACTATTATATATCATTATAATATTAATGATATCAGAGTTATGGGATTATGATACATGTACGATCGTTTGAAGGTTCTTCTAAAACGGATATGGAAACCTCCATTTTTTGAGCTACGACATCACAGTTCTAAATGACGATATATGGAAAATTGAAAAATATGAAAATTTACTCATTTATCGGGAAAAATTAAAGTAACTGTATGAAGAATTTGTAGAACTAATGGCAATAATGCTTTATATGACCAGTTAAGGAGTTTGCATGGATTTGCTTTAAATGTTATTTATCAATAGTCCATACATGTATAAGATCATATGGAACCAGGGCACTAGTCATCTTTTAGGAGACTGTGGCAAAGGCCTTAAAGCTGTACAGTCCCTATTTTAACTGGTAATAACTCATGAATATGAATGAGTCACGTGTGAAGTAGTTTCAAATCGACGAACACCCCAAAAGTCGGTATATAAGGAGAAATCGATACGTAAAATTTCACATTTTTATTTAGCCTCCGTCCAGGTAACATCGATAAATATACGGCTCCAGAATATATGTGATAAAAAAAGAGTTGCCCGGAACGGGTTTGAACCACAGCCTTGCACTTGTAAGATTTGAAAGATGTACGCTGAACCTTTAGACCACTGCTATTTATTGGTATTTTGTAGCATTTTTAACGCTAAATAGGCATTAAATAATAACAAGAGCACACACAAACTTATCAAGCGCTAAATAACAAGTCGAGATATGGTTGATTTGAGGCGAAGTATTAGTTTCATATTGATAAGATACAGTATTACACCAGGCAATGTTAATTTACACGTGCGAAACTATGGACTGCATATTTATTGATCCATCATTAGTTGCGTTCAAATATGTTAAGTTATTTTGCCTCATAATATATTGTAGTTAGTATACTATTTTCTCAAGTAACGTTGTAGTTCAGTGGTTAGAGCACAGGACTTGAAATCAGAAGATCGTGTGTTCGAGCCCCGAAAAAAGCAAACTTTTTTTTTTGTAAAAATTACTGTTACCTGTGTATAGGTACGATGTGCACTGGTCGATGTATATACAGTAAATGATTTCCTTCGTGTGCGTATAAGCGTTTATTTATCCTCGCTATATTGCACTAAGCATTTTAGCGAGCAGACCTCGGTTTTAAAGTCTCATCCGAAGGACTGGTAAGGTAGGAAATACTTTTTGAAATATTTCGATAATTTACCCAAATTCGGTCCTGGCTGGGATTGAACGCGCGATCCCTGGGTTACTAAGCCGCAGTGCTTACCATTACACCACGGCGTTCCTTCGCTATATTTGCTCGCTTAAATACCCGATTTCGACATGAGCTGGTGAACATGAAGTTACACATAAAGACACGCCTACAAAGAAGAAATCGATTGATATGGGACTCTGTAGCTTTAAGGAATGGGAATTTTGCGTTGTTTTCATATCAAAGGGAAATTTCTAAGAAACACTAATTGTTTTTTTTTTTATTGATGGCAGCAAGAATGTACCATTCCAAATGGCAGAAAGTATGCCGTTTTCCAGTATTGGAGTTTAACATTTTATATATATATATTTTTATAGGGGAATTTTTCACAGGAAAGGGGGGAAAATATATACTTTTAGGGGAGAGGAACAGGGCCGAATTTTGGCCCCAAAAATGGCCGAACGAGTGCCTTGGGAACTATGACGTCATAGTTCCCAAAACGGCGGCTCCCATATTCATTTTAGAACTACTTTCAAATGGTCATATCTTTTTTGTTTATCATCCGAATTTGATAATTCTTTCACATTTTTGCAAGTTTTTTCAGAACTTTCAATAAAAGAGCTGTTTGGCTGTGTTGCTACAATCCCTTTAAGTATTTGTTCTACATGTATGTAACACTACGTAAAACTGTTGACCTCTGGTGCGGGGCTTATTCTGACCCCGGAGTCACCATTTGAACAAACTTGGTAGAGGTCCACTAGACGATGATACATGAGAAATATCCAAGCTCTGTCTAGCCCTTGTGGTTTCGGAGAAAAAGATTTTTAAGTGTTTTTCCTCTATAACTCTATGTAAAACTGTTGGACCTCGGGGTCACCATTTGAACAAACTTGGTAAAGGTCCACTAGATGCAAAATATCTAAGCTCTAGCCTTGTGGTTTCGGAGAAAACGATATTTAACGCTAACCCTAAAAAAGTTACAACAATTAATTTGCTTCAGTAATATTAATTAACATCCGTGGCCATGTTTTTTCCCTTCATTTTATTCCAATGGCATGAAAGACCTCAGATATGCCACGTTTGCCGATTTTGCAAAACATCAGATATACTCTCATGAGTTATTGAAGTAATAATTGTCAAAATTAGATTTTGAATTAAGACTTAAACTTACCAATTAACTTAAATGTCCAAAAACTGATCGTTGTCGTTGGTCAAAATAAAATTTGCTAACTGGCCCGCTATCAGTACCAATAAATGCTGAAATGTGAATCCCTTGAAATCAACAAACTCAAAAAAGAGAAAAAGAGTTGCAGTTTCGATTGTATTGACAATGTTCATGAGAGGTAATATACGATGCAAAACTGCTGAATTATATATTCATAGCATGACAAATCATCCTATATTATATGCAAAGAATGAGCTAAAATATAAAACGACAATAACAAAAACAGTATGAAACCGTGTCATCACATTAAAAGCTGTAAATATCATACACTTATTTCATTCTTTAGTTCAGTTTCTAGTAAATATTGTATTTAACTTCACGGTTAGAAATGAAATAGTGGGTTATAACAACGAGATAAAACTGGATGTTTATGCGTGTGAAATAAAATGTTTTATTGCTGGTACTACTTTTTAGAATGTCAAACACGACTTTGTTTTAGGAAATTACTGTTTAATTTATACCATTTGTTTGCAAATTGTCTTAAAGTAAATGTTTTTTCCTAAGAAAATGAGCTGTAGTTTTAGAACATAGGTCAATACTTTTAAGAGTTGTTGTCATTTACAGTGCCAGATTCGGTCTGCCATTCTTTCTTCAGAAAGTTCTTATTTATATCTATGCATTGAATTAGAAATAAATGGAATAACATGAGTCACAGTTTATAGAAATTGGTTAAATACTTTACTGTGAGGTAAAATAAAAAATTACCATTCTCACCCTATTAGGCACTTTTGCTGTTTTGTAGCGTATAGCAGATTTAAATTCATCTCGAAGTGATCAAACTTACATATTTTCACTAATGCGTCGCCTTTGTGAACATATAAACTTATTTCTCGATGAAAGGAAATATGATATTAACTTCAAAAACAACAACAACAAATATCCCACTAAAAGTAAGCCAGAGAGAATTACTTCTACCTACTTACACACTGTATTGAGCTGTTGTTTGTAACTGACATCGATAGAGATAAAGCTGGGGATCCGTGTTTTGTAAACATACATTCCATTTCCCTTTGGTTTAGAACATGCGTGTGTGTTGGATGCATTGTTTTGTAAAAAGAACATAAAGGAAGTTAATGACTACTCAAATCCTGTATTACATATAACGAATATTCATTGCGTTTATTAATTTATATTACAGATAACTCGTACATTTATCAGAATGACGTCGATGATAGCTCCACACCACATGAGTCTACTTATGGTATGTCATTTTGTACCTATTTTCCCAACATTTCAAACACTAGTACACAGTATGCACCGTTGTTTGTAACGACATGTTTGCACATCGATATCATTAGTTTGTCCAAACTTGACTAGTGTTTGGGCGATGTATTTTGACAGTCACGTAACTTTTCTGGATGTTTGAGACTTGATCTTTGAAAATCTTACGAGGACCAATTGAAGAAATGGGTTTTAATCGTATAATACTACGGGAGATAAGGCAGAGCCCCTGGGTGTAATAAACACAACCAATAGAATAAAGTAGCACACTCGGTAGTATTGAGTCTGTTCATGAGACGTAATGTAGAAGCAACACATCTCACCCCCACGTCCCTCCCCCGCCCCCACACACCCACACGCAACCCCTAACACTGGCTTAAGCGGTATTTAACTTCAAAGCCACCTATATTGGACTCGTTGATTTAAAAGGATCAGTAAAAAATAACACTACTGATTTGTAACCACGGACGCATTGATACTAAGGGAACAGAATGTTAAGATACACAAATAGAACAGGACCTGATCCGTACGTCTTGACCTTGGATTGTCTTGGCTCCGTTTATTGGCGATATGCAAATCAAGTATAACTGTACCAAGTTTTACAACATACTAAATTTGTTTCATGCTAATGCATGTAGAGAAAGAAAATCGAACAGGAACTACACACAAACAGTATAGGCATCAAAGGGCTGACAATAAAGCTAACTCCTTAGAAATGCCAGGTGCAAACATGGCTGTTGGTGGTAAAACATGGGCAAACATGTTTTAAATTGTATGCAAGCTTAACCACAAAAACATTATGAGTGTATCGAAATGAAATAACTAACATTAACATTTTTCCAACAAAGAAATAAGTATAACATTGTTAAATGTTTCGTTTTGGTTCTGTTGTAATAAGTAAAACAATGTTTTCAATCGTTGATCCTATCATCACATTTTCGTGTTAATGGTACATGTAGTTGTTAATGCATGTACTTGTATGTAAATCAACTCTTTAATTATTATCATAATTGAATACAAAAATGATTTAAACAAACATGTGTTCGTTTGTTTGCGACCTTATTTGTTTTTCATTAAAGACGAGTGATTGGCACACTTTCAAAAATATTTCAAAAATAAAGATAAACCTGCAATATGTTACTCGTAAACTAAATCAACTAGACGTTTTATTTTCAATTACTATACTAGAATAATTCTAAATCTTGAAATCGCAACTCTGTTTCCACTTATTGAACATTTTATAATTATAATCACTGGCAATCTTAATGTTAGTTAGGATAACATTATTTCAATCCATTTGATATTGATTTTAATGCCTTTTGAAAATAAAAGAGAATATTCTTTAGTAATTTCTGTAATACATGATGTAAACACAAAAAGCTCAAATAAATATGCACACACTGCTAATATGAGAACAATTTCTAAAAATAATGATTCGCGTATACAATGCTAGTCAAATGCTAGTCTGCTTCCACGAAGGTCATATTAATGTGATGACAGTAGGGTACGTGTGAGGTTTGGTGCACCCTAGAACTGGTTTAAACCCAAAGTGGCCTACTTTGCCACTGACCGTTCCAAGGCGGTAGTCCTATTGTCAACCCTTTTGTGTTTGTGATGTCGTTTGCATTTATTGTTACTTTTGCCTTCTTGTTTGTCTGTTTGCGTGTTTGTTTCTGTGTTTTGTGGTTTACTGTCCTCCTTGAATGCTGCATTCCCTGTCCGATCTTTTTATATTTCTTTACAATATACGTCAGCATAATAGGGACATCCAGAATCTTCATATTCAATCGGTTCTCGTTCATAGAGACGAAACCTTCAATGATATCAAATTGTTGTCTGACTATTGCATGAGATCAATAAATACTGAAAAGGGGATCCTTTGGAAGCAACTTTTAATGCAAAACTAGCGAGCCCTTCTGCTTATATAACCACACCATTGCATGAGAGATATACATGGTGTCTCAACGTATCTCATTTTGAGACTAAATGTTTCTTTTAAACATAAGCAAAATGAGCACCTTACTATGTACTGGATTCCAAAATTTCATAAAAATCCGCAAAATGCATGTGTTATCACAAATACGTGTTATCATATCATACATGAATAGAAATGTTGAGGAAATTGTTCATGGATGATGCTTTAATCAATATATGTCAAGATTGTTACAAATATATTAAGGCATCATGCAAGATAACCGACATCTTTAAAATAGCCGAACGATTCTGCCGAGAAACGCGGAACAGATTTCAATAGCTGTTTTCTGAAAAGATTTGTATACACGTTCATATCATGTTTGTTCAAATGAAGTTCATGAAATCAAAAATGACCTAACAAAAAAAAGGTGGTTTCCGTTCGACAATGAATTGAACAGTGTTTTTTTTTTTTTTTTTTGTAAATTCTTCCCTGAAACTACAAGAGATAGAGAGTTAATTTAATTCTGTAGCATAAGTTGATGGTATTTTACCAATTTGTTTCAAATCTGGACCAGGGATAACATTTAGCCCCGCCATAGTCTTACGTAGTTACATATTGAATCGTTTCTGAACATACAAGAGTTCTAATAGTTTCATGTAGCAATACCTCGCCGTTCTTTACCACGTTGGTTCAAATGGTTACCCAAGGGTAAAATTATACACAGCTCAGGGTCGCACTATTAAAAACGACATCACAAACACAAAAGGGTTGACAATAGGGCTACCGCCTTGGAACGGTCAGTGGCAAAGTAGGCCACAAGGGGTTACACAGACATATATAGATAAAGGAAAAAATGCTCTGGGCCCTGTTTTATTAAACATCGTACGATAAGTGTCCACATTTAAATAAGGATAAAAATATCGGACAGGGAAAGCAGCATTCAAGGACGACAGTCAACCACAAAACACAAAAACAAACACGCAAACAGACAAACGAATAGGCAAAAGTAATAAAAAATGCAAACGACATCACAAACACAAAAGGGTTGACAATAGGGCTACCGCCTTGGAACGGTCAGTGGCAAAGTAGGCCACTGGGGGTTTAAACCCGTTCTAGGGTGCACCAAACCTCACACTTACCCTAAAATCACATGTGTATGCAAATGAAATGAAATCACTTTTATTTGAAAAGTATTATTAATAGTGAAGCATTTAAGTAATTGATTTACGATGACAATGGTAGTAAATTGTTTCATTAAACGGGGCCCAGATATATTGCAGACAATTAACGATCTTCTACCTATTTTGTTAAAATGGTTACGTTGGGTTTAAATTTGTTCCATCCCTTCGCATTATTATCTAGATCTAGATAAAATAGCAGAATTTCAGTTAATATACTCTTAATATACAACATCATTAAAGTGTACGTTTTTGAATGCCTTAGGTTTGTTGAACAACATATTCAAAGTCGGATTTTCTTTTATGTAACAGTACAATGTTTTAGTATGTCACCTTTTTCATTGTATTTTCTGTCGAATATAATCGTGACATTTTATAACCCTATTTTCCCCGCCAATTCATTAATATTCTCCAAACGATATCCTTCATTTTGTTTACACGTAGACAGTAGAGCAATACAGGCACGGTCATATGTGAATTTTCCCGTATTGTACATTATATACTCAGTAAATTTGAAAACGCAACACTTGGTCTTTTTTGAATTTCTAGAGATGGAATTGAAGTCCTCGTGCAAAATGTGTTTTAACTGAAAGAAGTAGAGCAACTATTATGCAACAGTTTATCGCCATATGTTAACCTTTGAGACAAAGAAACTTGTGTACTAACACAAAATACTATCTTGATTTAAACAAAACACAAGACAACAGCGGGCTAAACATAATCGGAAATCAGTTGTTGCGTTTATAAAAGTAAGATGACGTGTATTACTTTCAGATCCTAATGGTGGGCGAGTGTGGCGCAAAGAAGAAGTATTTAGGAAGATGCAAGGACGGTCTCTTCGAAAATGATGTAATATAAAACTCTAAATAAATATATTTTACCATTATACTCGAAGGAGTTATGTCACATTAGACGAACATATATATGTCTATATTGTATTGTATTGTATACACTATATAAATTACCTTTCTTTCTATATATTTGGATGAGACAGTTTCTACTTAATTTATTACCGTTTAATTACGAATGTTTAGACATACATATGTTTTACTATCTAACAGACTTAAGGCCTGTTTTACACATGTCCATGCATTAAAACAAATAAAACGTATGACCACATTTCTTCTTTCTAACACCATATGCCATAAGCTGTACTTTCCTTATTTTTGTATAGTTTTTTGTATAGTTTTGATACATAAATAAAACGTTTAAAATGCATAGTCACCTGTTTAACTAAACTAGCATTGTCACAGACATTTATATTGAAATAAAAACCTGTTACATTATTTTGAAAGTAATAAAAGTGCATACAGAAACTCTATTTGGTTTAACTTCCACTATAACAGCTTGGACTATGCCATCATTGACTGCCGTTGTCCTTAATGTGAACTGATGTAATTATTTTTTCAGCCATGTAAAATCGGAAGGAAAGCGGGATTCTGTGAGTTTCCCCTGCGAAAAGGTGAACCCTGTACAACATGCAATCTAAAGTGTAAAAAAGGTACACGTCCACTTACTTATAACATACTGTAATCAGAAACATATGTTTGGAGTTCAGTTATGTTACACATGTGAACATTATTATGTCCGTAAGCAAAGCATATACTGAGCATAAGCAAATGATTTTAATTCAGTGAAATGTATACATGAGAACATGAGCACAGACCCAATTAAGTGTGTTATAATAAATTCGTGCGTTTGCATAAAACAGGTTTATCGTGACATGTCTTGCATCGCATAACACTCCCGTGTAGGTAAATTCGTAAATGAACTCGTCACTTATTACCTGCGACCGTAATTTTAATATGGGCTTGGCATAGCTACAGTCCCATTAAACGGTTCTTTTTTGTACCGCTATTGAATTCCTTCAAAAGTACGGCTAATATACTTTAAGAGGATGCATTAGATTCCAAGTATAGAATTGCTACAAATATACCAAAAGTGTTAATTTGCTTAAACTGTATCGGATCCACTGCTAGTGACATTGAACCAAACAGTAAATTTCTCACCAAATATTATTTAGTTTTAGAAATAGCATCGAATGAAAATTACGGTGTACGTTGTGCATCAATGAACCCAATGAGATGAAATTTACATTCCTCTGTTAAAACTGAGAACATAGATGTTGGTAGTATCCGTTTCTAATGGAAATGACTGTGTTAAAATATGTGCGAGACGGTTTCGGCTACTTTTTGATTTTTTTATCATTTATTTGCCTTCAGCATTGTAAACATTTGTTATCGTTTTGCATGTCCGTTTTATCCTTTATAGCTATATCGCATATATAAAAACGTTTTCGCTCAAAATTTTAAATACATGTCGAGGTAAATGACTACTCTATATCGGTATTTGCCTAGCGTTGTTTTAACATTTCCATTACAATTTGATAAACGTTTTACAGTCTTGGTCAATAAGGGTTCATCAAATATGAATCAAAAATATGTACTTTGAACATGCAGAAGATATTTAATGATTGATTTAACGGCGCACCAACATAATACTGTTATATGGCGCTAACAGAGTTAAACATTCCAGACTAACTCTCCATTCACATCTAGATAAAAATATGCGGAATGGGCCTGAAACATTCACTCCTTAAGACCTGCAGGATTGCTGCAAAGTCTCTTGTAAACAACTTTTTTTTCTCGTTGAAACAGCAACGTCTTTGTTTTAAACGGTATACTATACACCTTCCAGTCCATAAAATTGTTACACATACTTAAATGAATACTGTTAACCTGTTAATTGCTTGTTTTAATATCCTGTTCCCATGCTCTTTAATTGAATTTGGTCATGGGGAGCTCTTGCCAAAGTGTGTTTTGCTATTTCCATAGACATGAACAAGTAAATAGTTTCTACCCGCAGATTTTCATCCTAATCGTAAATAAGAGGCCAGTCAGTGCAGGTTGGGGTTGTTATGGTACACCGGTGTTGAATTGTATGCGCATGTATTTTCATGAGTGTTTCTTGATCTCTTTTTCTTAACATTTATTACTCCTCGTTATAACAAATTTACTTATAATAGCAGCCTAGAATATAGCTTCTTAATGTTTCATTTTTGTGCTCAGCTACCATTCTGATTCCTAATTCTTGACTATGTTATCCTGATTTATTTTCTTACTTTTCATGATTAAACTATTTACTTAGCCATATCAAAATGGGACTTCTCTGAAAGGAGATGAATTCATATAAGCTTTGATAAGATTGTTTTCAGATCCTTATCATTAGAATGTGTATATAATATGTATGTGAACACATACGAAATAAATAGTTTTTACACCAAGTTTAAATTTTAAATGTCGCCTTCAAAACGTGATATGCTCTTGTGTATACAATTGAAGTATTATTACAAAACTGCATCATATACACTGACAATTCTTTGGTAATTCAATTAATAACCTCTTGGTTTATCATATCGTATATGAATATCAAATTTTGAGAAAACTGTCGAACAAATACAATCTAATACCAACACAAACCAAGTTGGTTAACCTATGTCTGTCCGTTTACTAAGTTGGTCACAATTCAGTTGATATTTTACGTTTATCATTTTAACTGTTCACTACAAAACTCTAGATGGACAGAGTAAGTACTAGTAAAACATAACAAACTTACCCTTTTAAGATTTATTTTAGTAAGGTTATTGAAAGTTCCATGAATATGGCTAGTTCTACATATACTGAACACAATTCCTGATTATTCTTTTTTTTTATCTTGCTTAATTTTCTTACTACAAACATATTTTAGAATAGCTGTGTAATGAGTATTAAGTGACCAATAGTTAGCAAAATAATTATGTTTTGTCTAATTGTTACACCTGTTGAGAGTTATCCTCCTTTTATTGCAGATATAATATAAATATAATAATAAAATGAAACATGGAGTAATCCATAAATTACCTCCCTTTTAACTGAATATCGTTTGCAATTCAAGTAACTGTAATTCAGAGTTAGCATGAGATATTTCGAACATTTCTTTTTGTTAACGCGTTTTAGTAGTAATGCTAGTAAAACTTGATTTCAAAATAATTTTAGTTGGCATATTTTAGAATTAGGATCAAAAGCTGCACTAATTCGAAGTACTTAACAAAATTCTAAGTACCCAGTTATAATTTATTTCTAAGCAAACGCTTAAACACTTAAAAGAATTAACAATGTGTTCATGCAATCAGAGCAAACGATTTAAACTCGTTATTTAGGAGTTCAACCGTATGTATAGTCAAGCGTGAAATACACGAAACAATGATAATAATATTGACATATTCTTAGGTGGGCACTGAAGACTTTTAACTAGTATATAATAATAGATATTATTATCGCTGCACTGGTCAAAGGCCGCTAAAGCTGATGTCATGGCAATTTGTCCGGCGTCCGTTCAGAGTATGTCCTTGAATTTCACCTTTTTTGACAAAAACTGAAATTAGTAAAATGTTTCCGATTTTTATGAAATATTATTTGATGGTTTGTTTAAAACGACCTCGGATTAGTTTGACAATGTGGAGAAACGATATATTCATTACGTAGTTATTGGCATTGACTGTGTTGAAAGAAATGACATTTACCTTGTACATGTCATTACATTAAAGGCTTCCGTATTTATTACCTAACAAACTTGATATTATGAAGGTTTGTCCAAGTATAGGATAGAAGCTATGAAGAGAAATATTCACCATTAGGTAACCGAAAGGGAGCGAGCGTAGCGACCGACTGCGGTATCTTAATGGTGAACACATATCGAAAGGGCGACCCTAAGACTTCTTTTAATATACTCTATCCGGCTCAGTGGTTATCATAGGTTTTATCGATAGTCTCTATATAGGTCACGCTCTTTACCGCGAAGATTGTTTGTAGTATAATTTTCATGAATAAATGGTGCAAGTATATGAAAGTCTGGCCCAACTGAACAGTTGAAAAAGTAGGGTAAACACTAGATAAGATAGTTTTGAGTACCACACAGAGTGATTATATCAAGATCACTGGTCAATGAGATGCAAATGTTGTGCCTTGTACAAAATAACTCATTAACTGCTTGATATATTGAACATGTTGAAATGAAATTTTGTTTTTTAATTTTCAGCAATAGATGGTATATATCACAACAAAATACAATCATAACATGGTTATGCGTATCCGTACATTAGTTGTGAGAAAAGGGAAATAAAGGGTTGAACATCAAGAGACAGAGACAACAACAAAGTATTCTTCTCAGATGTAGTATAGGGGGATCTCTAGTCTCGGTCTGTCAATACCGTATCATGCATTTATATCTAACCTGCAGATATCGGTCTGGGTAGATTAGCCAAAATAAAGCGCCCATTAGCGATTAACCGAGTTTATTCTCGCGTTTATTCACGCACATAAGATCGACGTTAGCTATAACTATTACTTCGCATTGTGTACTTTAAAGAATAACAAGTCTTTCTTTTTAACAACATTTGTTATCATGTATCAATATGCATTATTTTATAAGTACTGATCATTTTAATGTGCGCACAACCCTATAATTATGGATTTCAGATGTCAATGAGTGTACTCGAGGTAAAGCAAACTGTGACGTAAATGCTGTCTGTACAAATACTAAAGGGTCCTTTACCTGTTCGTGTAATAGTGGATACAGCGGAGATGGACAAACGTGTACTGGTATGATTATATTAAAACAATATCAGATTTAACAAACAAACAGGTAAAATGCCAATTTGAAGACATAATTCAACTTCAAAAACAATAAAATGATTATGTAGAATCAATTATAATGATATACTTGTTAATTTACTTCGTTTTTGGTAAATTTCTATACCTGAACAGTTAAATTTAACGCAATTTGTTCTTCAACTTGCGTCTGCTAGTAATCCTCAACGGACGACAATTATCTACAAGTATCCTCGCATACCTTTACAGAACATTTACGTCAAGTAACAGTAATGTTGTTTTTTCAATATTTTCAAATATCAAAATGAATTGTTTTATACGTAAGGCTTATTTCAATGTGCACACCAGCCTATACCTGTGGATTTTCAGATGACGATGAGTGTAATCTAGGCATAGATGACTGTGGCGTGAATTCTGCCTGTACAAATACTGCCGGGTCCTTTACCTGTTCGTGTAAAAGTGGATACGGACAAACGTGTACTGGTATGATTACATTAAGACAATAAAATATTTAACAAACAAAATGTTAAAATGTCACTATGAAGACATAAATCAACTTTAAAAACAATAAACAATTGACTAAGTCGATCAGAATGATACATTAGCTAAGCTATTTCATTGTCGTTAATTTGACTTCATTTTTTTTTCAACATACATCTACACATAATCGTCATTGGATGACACAATAACACCATATACCAATCTCTCCAATTAAAGACATAGTCTTTCGTGTATTCGAGCCATAATTGAGGGGCAATACTATAATTAAGAAATACCAATAAAATCAGCAGTATTCAACAAGTTATGGGATATCAGAAAAAAAATGCCACATTGGACATGAAATCCTGCTTGAGATAACAGAGAACTTGGCTTTGAAACTAACCTTTATTTGAGAAGCTGTTAATAAATTAACTTCATTAGTACAGCATACATATATTTGATTTCTTATCTGTTAATTTGTTAAATAAAATGTTTATGATGTATTTAAGAACAAAATGTGAATCTGTCTAATAGTATTAAGGTTTAACTTTACAAATGTTTGTACTTTAATTATTAGTATTATCATTATTATTATTATTAATTGATTATTAATAATAAAAATAATAATATTATTATTGTTGTGGTTGTTGTTATTATTATTATTATCGAGTGGCGCTCGGCAAATGATAACGCATGTGCGCACGTTTTTAAATCGTGCCTGGCTGGGCAAAAAGTATGTTTCGCACCGGATGCTCCGCCACTGATGAAATTATATTCGGTAATTTCGGATTTTTTTTCCACAAATCATCAGTCTGTTTCACCTGGACGATTGTCACTTTCGTAGATTTATAAACACTTCTTCGGAGTATTTGTACTAGCTCGGCTAATCTCGTCATTCGTCGGGATATTGACGAGTAGTTACGAATGAAGCGATATTTATTATATGCATAAAAAGAATGCTTATCATGAGCAGTTGTTTCATTATTTGTTTTTGGTTGTCAAAATTAAACTAAGCTTCAATAAACCAAAGTTTATATCTCTGTTTACAGCAAAGAAAAAAACAATCGTGAAAACTTAAACTACACATTTTCAGTCAATAAAAAGTCCCAAATCTGTATAGTATCTTATCCATCAAGAACACAAAATATTGACAGAAATATAATCTTCACAGTCTTATCTAGGGACACTGGAACCAGAAATGTACCTTACAAAAACAATGTTCATACCGTACAGATCCTTCCTCACACTTTTCCATGTATATTTTATGTACATTTCAATATATGACATAAAAAGCATTGAGGTATTGCAGGTGCGAAGCATGGCATTCTTTTACTCCCAAAAGTGACACGGAAAAGAGAATCCTTAAAGAAAAATGAAAAATGCATTAGCACTCAGAATGGGGAGTTGGATTAGAGTAGAAAATTACCACATTTTTACACACACACAAAAACACAATCCCACTTATGGGGTCACCTGAGACTCAGAACAGTGTTTAGCTCTACTGGCCGATCGGACCAGGAACAGCGGAATTATGGTCCTTGATTTCGTTAAAAATGCTATATTTTGCTTCGTTAAGGAGATAGGGCCTCCATTTTGTATCCGAACTTTACTAAACTTTAACCAGATTTTTAATGTCAATAAAAGCTCGGATAAGTTCGAAAACCAACCAGGTCGGACCAGTAACAGCGGAGTTACGGCCCTTGATTTAGTAAACAATGCCATATTTTGCCTCGTTAAGACGATAGGGCCTTCATTTTTCATCTGATCTTTAAAAAGCTTTAAGAGATTGTTAATGTCAATGAAAGCTCGGAAAAGATTGAAAACCAGCCAGATCGGACAAGTAACAGCGGAATTATGACCCTTGATTTAGTTAAAAATGCTATATTGTGCCTCGTTAAGACGATAGGGCCTTCATATTTCATCCGATCTTTACCAAATTTTACCAAATTGTTAATTTTACAAAATTTGAAAACAAGCCAAATCGGACCTGAAACAGCGGAGTTATGGCCCTTGAATTCGTTAAATATGCTATATTTTGCCTTGTTAACGCGATAGGGCCTTCATTTTTCATCTGATCTTTACCAAATTTACCAGAATTTTTGACTTTTTTTTCTTTTATTATTTTTATATTTCTTGATTTTTTTTTATTATTTTATTTTTTATTTCTTTATTCTCTCTACTGGCCAAGTTCGAAAACCAGCCAGATCGGACCAGTAATGGCGGAGTTATGGCGTGTGATTTAGTAAAAAGATATTTCCTGAATTATTGCTCAGTAGTTTCAAAAATTTAACGAATAGTTATTTTTAAGTAGACACTGATAAACACTTGTGTTGCTATGCCATTAAAATGATAGGTTGCATATGGTAGATTTAGAGAAATACTTTATTCGTTTTGAATATTTGAAACGATATTATATTTCAGTGTATATATCATGTATATATACACCCAAATCACAATCACTATATGATACACTAAAACGAAAACGTGGTTACACACGCGTTTGGAACTTTCAGAAAAAAAACTAGACACTCATACCCATAATATAAGTAATACTATCAAGGTCTGATAACAGGTATGTTGGTGTTTTTAGGCCACCATAAAAATGAGCGTGGAGGCATAGAAGTTGCCCTTGTTCATCCGTATGTCACGAAAATAAAATATTTAAAGCAGGTTTGCAGTTGTGCAAGCGGGCATTGTGTGAAGTCTTAACAAAAAGTGTGGATGTGATTCCCCTTTGCTATATACTATATAGGAAGATTCATAGCTCTTTATTAGGTGCACGCCATAAACGCCATGATTGTCACAGCTTGGATTGGATGGGGTGGGCATTTAATTTGCATATTAATCAGAAACATAGAGCGGGATAAATATTTTTCACTAAATACTGAACTGGCTATGTATAAGCATGTTTTGACATCACATAATATGATTTTTTTTGGTATTATTAAAGTAAAGTCGCTAAAGAGACTTATGGTAATCTTGCCGTTTTGAAGGGATGTGAGTACTGATTTCTGAATATTTGCGTATATCATTATTTATAACCAGTTTGAAGCAAATTTTTTTGATATTTGATTTTGTTTTTGAATATCCGGGACGTAGCTGGCCGATTTGAAGTTGTAGACTAAAGCAATTGAGCACCACCTGTCAAACGTTGTTTGTGAAAGACTACATCTCATTTTTTTAAAAATAAGAAGTACGTTCTGACGAATTGGCATGGAATAAACGCAACCTATCTGGAAAATGTTTTAAGCACAGGCCTACAGTGCCTATCTACGCCACTGTATGTTGATTATATTTCACCAATAGTACATATACATATATTGTAGAATAAAAAAGAAAACGTTAAACGTTGAAATCTCCCATATCAAGTTTATTACCTTTTATATAAATATATAGCTATGCAAGTAGGTTAAAGTTAACACATTTGTTTTGCGTTTTTTTATTTAAGAAAGCAAAACGAAAGCTTTAATATCCAATCACTA
>JAWPHD010023401.1:0-22200 GCA_037043455.1 Cyrtodaria siliqua | reverse complement strand
TATATTCAGTTCTTACACATATATATTCAGTTCTTACACATATATATTCAATTCTTACGCATATATATTCCGTTCTTACGCATATATATTCAGTTCTTACGCATATATATTCAGTTCTTACACATATATATTCAGTTCTTACACATATATATTCCATTCTTACGCATATATATTCCGTTCTTACACATATATATTCAGTTCTAATACATATATATTCCGTTCTTACGCATATATATTCCTTTCTTACGCATATATATTCCGTTCTTACGCATATATATTCCGTTCTTACGCATATATATTCCGTTCTTACGCATATATATTCCGTTTTTACGCATATATATTCCATTCTTACGCATATATATTCAGTTCTTACACATATATATTCAGTTCTTACACATATATATTCAGTTCTAACACATATATATTCAGTTCTTACGCATATATATTCAGTTCTTACACATATATATTCAGTTCTTACACATATATATTCCGTTCTTACGCATATATATTCCGTTCTTAAGCATATATATTCCGTTCTTACGCATATATATTCCATTCTTACGCATATATTCAGTTTTTACATATATATATTCCGTTCTTACGCATATATATTCCGATCTTACGCATATATATTCCGTTCTTACGTATATATATTTCATTCTTACGCATATATATTCAGTTCTTACGCATATATATTCAGTTCGTACACATATATATTCAGTTCTTACACATATATATTCCGTTCTTACGCATATATATTCAGTTCTTACACATATATATTCCGTTCTTACGCATATATATTCAGTTCTTACACATATATATTCAGTTCTTACACATATATATTCAGTACTTACACATATATATTCAGTTCTTACGCATATATATTCAGTTCTTACACATATATATTCAGTTCTTACGCATATATATTCAGTTCTTACGCATATATTCAGTTCTTACGCATATATATTCAGTTCGTACACATATATATTCCGTTCTTACGCATATATATTCCGTTCTTACGCATATATATTCAGTTCTTACGCATATATATTCCGATCTTACGCATATATATTCAGTTCTTACAAATATATATTCAGTTGTTACACATATATATTCAGTTCTTACACATATATATTCAGTTCTTACACATATATATTCAGTTCTTACACATATATATTCAGTTCTTACATATATATATTCAATTCTTACGCATATATATTCCGTTCTTACGCATATATATTCAGTTCTTACGCATATATATCCCGATCTTACGCATATATATTCAGTTCTTACACATATATATTCAGTTCTTACACATATATATTCCATTCTTACGCATATATATTCCGTTCTTACACATATATATTCAGTTCTAATACATATATATTCCGTTCTTACGCATATATATTCCTTTCTTACGCATATATATTCCGTTCTTACGCATATATATTCCGTTCTTACGCATATATATTCCGTTCTTACGCATATATATTTAGTTCTTACGCATATATATTCCGTTCTTACTCATATATATTCAGTTCTACACATATATATTCAGTTCTTACACATATATATTCAGTTCTTACACATATATATTCAGTTCTTACTCATATATATTCAGTTCATACACATATATATTCAGTTCTTACACATATATATTCAGTTCTTACATATCTATATTCCGTTCTTACACATATATATTCAGTTCTTACACATATATATTCCATTCTTACGCATATATATTCCGTCCTTACACATATATATTCAGTTCTTACACATATATATTCCGTTCTTACGCATATATATTCCGATCTTACGCATAGATATTCCGTTCTTACGCATATATATTCCGTTTTTACGCATATATATTCCATTCTTACGCATATATTCAGTTCTTACGCATATATATTCCATTCTTACGCATATATATTCAGTTTTTACGCATAATTATTCAGTTCGTACACATATATATTCAGTTCTTACACATATATATTCCGTTCTTACTCATATATATTCAGTTCTTACACATATATATTCCGTTCTTACGCATATATATTCAGTTCTTACACATATATATTCAGTTCTTACACATATATATTCAGTACTTACACATATATATTCCGTTCTTACGCATATATATTCAGTTCTTACACATATATATTCAGTTCTTACACATATATATTCAGTTCTTACGCATATATATTCAGTTCTTACGCATATATTCAGTTCTTACACATATATATTCAGTTCTAACACATATATATTTAGTTTATACACATATATATTCAGTTCTTACTGATATATATTCCGTTCTTACACATATATAATCAGTTCTTACACATATATATTCCATTCTTACGCATATATATTCCGTCCTTACACATATATATTCAGTCCTTACACATATATATTCCGTTCTTACGCATATATATTCCGTTCTTACGCATATATATTCCGTTCTTACGCATATATATTCCGTTTTTACGCATATATATTCCATTCTTACGCATATATATTCAGTTCTTACACATATATATTCAGTTCTTACACATATATATTCAGTTCTAACACATATATATTCAGTTCTTACGCATATATATTCAGTTCTTACACATATATATTCAGTTCTTACACATATATATTCCGTTCTTACGCATATATATTCCGTTCTTAAGCATATATATTCCGTTCTTACGCATATATTCAGTTTTTACATATATATATTCCGTTCTTACGCATATATATTCCGATCTTACGCATATATATTCCGTTCTTACGTATATATATTCCATTCTTACGCATATATATTCAGTTCTTACGCATATATATTCAGTTCGTACACATATATATTCAGTTCTTACACATATATATTCCGTTCTTACGCATATATATTCAGTTCTTACACATATATATTCCGTTCTTACGCATATATATTCAGTTCTTACACATATATATTCAGTTCTTACACATATATATTCAGTACTTACACATATATATTCAGTTCTTACGCATATATATTCAGTTCTTACACATATATATTCAGTTCTTACGCATATATATTCAGTTCTTACGCATATATTCAGTTCTTACGCATATATATTCAGTTCGTATACATATATATTCCGTTCTTACGCATATATATTCCGTTCTTACGCATATATATTCAGTTCTTACGCATATATATTCCGATCTTACGCATATATATTCAGTTCTTACAAATATATATTTAGTTCTTACACATATATATTCAGTTCTTACACATATATATTCAGTTCTTACACATATATATTCAGTTCTTACACATATATATTCCATTCTTACGCATATATATTCCATTCTTACGCATATATATTCAGTTCTTACGCATATATATCCCGATCTTACGCATATATATTCAGTTCTTACACATATATATTCAGTTCTTACACATATATATTCCATTCTTACGCATATATATTCCGTTCTTACACATATATATTCAGTTCTAATACATATATATTCCGTTCTTACGCATATATATTCCTTTCTTACGCATATATATTCCGTTCTTACGCATATATATTCCGTTCTTACGCATATATATTCCGTTCTTACGCATATATATTTAGTTCTTACGCATATATATTCCGTTCTTACTCATATATATTCAGTTCTTACACATATATATTCAGTCCTTACACATATATATTCAGTTCTTACACATATATATTCAGTTCTTACTCATATATATTCAGTTCTTACACATATATATTCAGTTCTTACATATCTATATTCCGTTCTTACACATATATATTCAGTTCTTACACATATATATTCCATTCTTACGCATATATATTCCGTCCTTACACATATATATTCAGTTCTTACACATATATATTCCGTTCTTACGCATATATATTCCGATCTTACGCATAGATATTCCGCTCTTACGCATATATATTCCGTTTTTACGCATATATATTCCATTCTTACGCATATATTCAGTTCTTACGCATATATATTCCATTCTTACGCATATATATTCAGTTTTTACGCATAATTATTCAGTTCGTACACATATATATTCAGTTCTTACACATATATATTCCGTTCTTACTCATATATATTCAGTTCTTACACATATATATTCCGTTCTTACGCATATATAATCAGTTCTTACACATATATATTCAGTTCTTACACATATATATTCAGTACTTACACATATATATTCAGTTCTTACACATATATATTCAGTTATTACACATATATATTCAGTTCTTACGCATATATATTCAGTTCTTACGCATATATTCAGTTCTTACACATATATATTCAGTTCTAACACATATATATTCAGTTCTTACACATATATATTGAGTTCTTACAGATATATATTCCGTTCTTACACATATATATTCAGTTCTTACACATATATATTCAGTTTTTACACATATATATTCAGTTCTTACACATATATATTCAGTTCTTACGCATATATTCAGTTCTTACACATATATATTCAGTTTTAACACATATATTCAGTTCTTACACATATATATTCAGTTCTTACAGATATATATTCCGTTCTTACACATATATATTTAGTTCTTACACATATATATTCCATTCTTACGCATATATATTCCGTCATTACACATATATATTCAGTTCTTACACATATATATTCCGTTCTTACGCATATATATTCCGTTCTTACGCATATATATTCCGTTCTTACGCATATATATTCCGTTCTTACGCATATATATTCAGTTCTTTCACATATATATTCAGTTCTTACACATATATATTCAGTTCTAAAACATATATATTCAGTTCTTACACATATATATTCAGTTCTAAAACATATATATTCAGTTCTTACACATATATATTCAGTTCTTACAGATATATATTCCGTTCTTACACATATACATTCAGTTCTTACACATATATATTCCATTCTTACGCATATATATTCCGTTCTTACACATATATGTTCAGTTCTTACACATATATATTCCATTATTACGCATATATATTCCGTCCTTACACATATATATTCAGTTCTTACACATATATATTCAGTTCTAACACATATATATTCAGTTCTTACACATATATATTCAGTTCTTACAGATATATATTCCGTTCTTACACATATATATTCAGTTCTTACACATATATATTCCATTCTTACGCATATATATTCCGTCCTTACACATATATATTCAGTTCTTACACATATATATTCAGTTCTAACACATATATATTCAGTTCTTACACATATATATTCAGTTCTTACAGATATATATTCCGTTCTTACACATATATATTCAGTTCTTACACATATATATTCCATTCTTACGCATATATATTCCGTCCTTACACATATATATTTAGTTCTTACACATATATATTCAGTTCTAACACATATATATTCAGTTCTTACACATATATATTCAGTTCTTACAGATATATATTGCGTTCTTACACATATATATTCAGTTCTTACACATATATATTCCATTCTTGCGCATACATATTCCGTCCTTACAGATATATATTCCGTTCTTACACATATATATTCCGTTCTTACGCATATATATTCCGTTCTTACGCATATATATTCCGTTCTTACGCATATATATTCCATTCTTACTCATATATTCAGTTCTTACACATATATATATTCAGTTCTTACGCATATATATTCCGTTCTTACGCATATATATTCCGATCTTACGCATATATATTCCGTTCTTACGCATATATATTCCATTCTTACGCATATATATTCAGTTCTTACGCATATATATTCATTTCGTACACATATATATTCAGTTCTTACCCATATATATTCAGTTCTTACGCATATATATTCAGTTCTTACACATATATATTCCGTTCTTACGCATATATATTCCGTTCTTACACATATATATTCAGTTCTTACACATATATATTCCGTTCTTACGCATATATATTCCATTCTTACGCATATATATTCCGTTCTTACGCATATATATTCCGTTCTTACGCATATATATTCCATTCTTACGCATATATTCAGTTCTTACACATATATATTCAGTTCTTACGCATATATATTCCGTTCTTACGCATATATATTCCGATCTTACGCATATATATTCCGTTCTTACGCATATATATTCCATTCTTACGCATATATATTCAGTTCTTACGCATATATATTCCGTTCTTACGCATATATATTCAGTTCTTACACATATATATTCCGTTCTTACGCATATATATTCAGTTCTTACACATATATATTCAGTTCTTACACATATATATTCAGTACTTACACATATATATTCAGATCTTACACATATATATTCAGTTCTTACACATATATATTCAGTTCTTACGCATATATATTCAGTTCTTACGCATATATTCAGTTCTTACGCATATATATTCAGTTTTTACGCATATATATTTAGGTCTTACACATATATATTCCGTTCTTACGCATATATATTCCGTTTTTACGCATATATATTCCGATCTTACGCATATATATTCCGATCTTACAAATATATATTCAGTTCTTACACATATATATTCAGTTCTTACACATATATATTCAGTACTTACACATATATATTCAGATCTTACACATATATATTCAGTTCTTACACATATATATTCAGTTCTTACGCATATATATTCAGTTCTTACGCATATACTCAGTTCTTACGCATATATATTCAGTTCTTACACATATATATTCCATTCTTACGCATATATATTCCGTTCTTACACATATATATTCAGTTCTTACACATATATATTCCATTATTACGCATATATATTCCTTCCTTACACATATATATTCACTTCTTACACATATATATTCAGTTCTAACACATATATATTCAGTTCTTACACATATATATTCAGTTCTTACAGATATATATTCAGTTCTTACACATATATATTCCATTCTTACGCATATATATTCCGTCCTTACACATATATATTCAGTTTTTACAGATATATATTCCGTTCTTACACATATATATTCAGTTCTTACACATATATATTCAGTTCTTACAGATATATATTCCGTTCTTACACATATATATTCAGTTCTTACACATATATATTCCATTCTTACGCATACATATTCCGTCCTTACACATATATATTCAGTTCTTACACATATATATTCCGTTCTTACGCATATATATTCCGTTCTTTCGCATATATATTCCGTTCTTACGCATATATATTCCATTCTTACGCATATATTCAGTTCTTACAAATATATATTCAGTTCTTACGCATATATATTCCGTTCTTACGCATATATATTCCGATCTTACGCATATATATTCCGTTCTTACGCATATATATTCCATTCTTACGCATATATATTCAGTTCTTACGCATATATATTCAGTTCGTACACATATATATTCAGTTCTTACACATATATATTCCGTTCTTACGCATATATATTCAGTTCTTACACATATATATTCCGTTCTTACGCATATATATTCAGTTCTTACACATATATATTCAGTTCTTACACATATATATTCAGTACTTACACATATATATTCCGTTCTTACGCATATATATTCCGTTCTTACGCATATATATTCCGTTCTTACGCATATATATTCCATTCTTACGCATATATTCAGTTCTTACACATATATATTCAGTTCTTACGCATATATATTCCGTTCTTACGCATATATATTCCGATCTTACGCATATATATTCCGTTCTTACGGATATATATTCCATTCTTACGCATATATATTCAGTTCTTACGCATATATATTCAGTTCTTACACATATATATTCCATTCTTACGCATACATATTCCGTCCTTACACATATATATTCAGTTCTTACACATATATATTCCGTTCTTACGCATATATATTCCGTTCTTACGCATATATATTCCGTTCTTACGCATATATATTCCATTCTTACGCATATATTCTGTTCTTACACATATATATTCAGTTCTTACGCATATATATTCCGTTCTTACGCATATATATTCCGATCTTACGCATATATATTCCGTTCTTACGCATATATATTCCATTCTTACGCATATATATTGAGTTCTTACGCATATATATTCAGTTCGTACACATATATATTCAGTTCTTACACATATATATTCCGTTCTTACGCATATATATTCAGTTCTTACACATATATATTCCGTTCTTACGCATATATATTCAGTTCTTACACATATATATTCAGTTCTTACACATATATATTCCGTTCTTACGCATATATATTCCGTTCTCACGCATATATATTCCGTTCTTACGCATATATATTCCGTTCTTACGCATATATATTCCATTCTTACGCATATATTCAGTTCTTACACATATATATTCAGTTCTTACGCATATATATTCCGTTCTTACGCATATATATTCCGATCTTACGCATATATATTCCGTTCTTACGCATATATATTCCATTCTTACGCATATATATTCAGTTCTTACGCATATATATTCAGTTCGTACACATATATATTCAGTTCTTACACATATATATTCCGTTCTTACGCATATATATTCAGTTCTTACACATATATATTCCGTTCTTACGCATATATATTCAGTTCTTACACATATATATTCAGTTCTTACACATATATATTCAGTACTTACACATATATATTCAGATCTTACACATATATATTCAGTTCTTACACATATATATTCAGTTCTTACGCATATATATTCAGTTCTTACGCATATATTCAGTTCTTACGCATATATTCAGTTTTTACGCATATATATTCAGGTCTTACACATATATATTCCGTTCTTACGCATATATATTCCGTTTTTACGCATATATATTCCGATCTTACGCATATATATTCCGATCTTACAAATATATATTCAGTTCTTACACATATATATTCAGTTCTTACACCTATATATTCAGTTCTTACGCATATATATTCCGTTCTTACACATATATATTCAGTTCTTACACATATATATTCCGTTCTTACGCATATATATTCAGTTCTTACGCATATATATTCCGATCTTACGCATATATATTCAGTTCTTACACATATATATTCAGTTCTTACAAATATATATTCAGTTCTTACACATATATATTCAGTTCTTACGCATATACATTCAGTATTTACACATATATATTCAGTTCTTACACATATATATTCCGTTCTTACGCATATATATTCCGTTCTTACGCATATATATTCCGTTCTTACTCATATATATTCCGATCTTACGCATATATATTCAGTTCTTACACATGTATATTCAGTTCTTATACATATATATTCAGTTCTTACACATATATATTCAGTTCTTACGCATATATATTCCGTTCTTACGCATATATATTCAGTTCTTACACATATATATTCAGTTCTTACACATATATATTCAGTTCTTACACATATATATTCCGTTCTTACGCATATATATTCCGTTCTTACGCATATATATTCCGTTCTTACGCATATATATTCCATTCTTACGCATATATATTCCGATCTTACGCATATATATTCAGTTCTTACACATGTATATTCAGTTCTTACACATATATATTCAGTTCTTACACATATATATTCAGTTCTTACGCATATATATTCCGTTCTTACGCATATATATTCAGTACTTACACATATATATTCAGATCTTACACATATATATTCAGTTCTTACACATATATATTCAGTTCTTACGCATATATATTCAGTTCTTACGCATATACTCAGTTCTTACGCATATATATTCAGTTCTTACACATATATATTCCATTATTACGCATATATATTCCGTTCTTACACATATATATTCAGTTCTTACACATATATATTCCATTATTACGCATATATATTCCGTCCTTACACATATATATTCCCTTCTTACACATATATATTCAGTTCTAACACATATATATTCAGTTCTTACACATATATATTCAGTTCTTACAGATATATATTCAGTTCTTACACATATATATTCCATTCTTACGCATATATATTCCGTCCTTACACATATATATTCAGTTTTTACAGATATATATTCCGTTCTTACACATATATATTCAGTTCTTACACATATATATTCAGTTCTTACAGATATATATTCCGTTCTTACACATATATATTCAGTTCTTACACATATATATTCCATTCTTACGCATACATATTCCGTCCTTACACATATATATTCAGTTTTTACACATATATATTCCGTTCTTACGCATATATATTCCGTTCTTTCGCATATATATTCCGTTCTTACGCATATATATTCCATTCTTACGCATATATTCAGTTCTTACAAATATATATTCAGTTCTTACGCATATATATTCCGTTCTTACGCATATATATTCCGATCTTACGCATATATATTCCGTTCTTACGCATATATATTCCATTCTTACGCATATATATTCAGTTCTTACGCATATATATTCAGTTCGTACACATATATATTCAGTTCTTACACATATATATTCCGTTCTTACGCATATATATTCAGTTCTTACACATATATATTCCGTTCTTACGCATATATATTCAGTTCTTACACATATATATTCAGTTCTTACACATATATATTCAGTACTTACACATATATATTCCGTTCTTACGCATATATATTCCGTTCTTACGCATATATATTCCGTTCTTACGCATATATATTCCATTCTTACGCATATATTCAGTTCTTACACATATATATTCAGTTCTTACGCATATATATTCCGTTCTTACGCATATATATTCCGATCTTACGCATATATATTCCGTTCTTACGCATATATATTCCATTCTTACGCATATATATTCAGTTCTTACGCATATATATTCAGTTCGTACACATATATATTCAGTTCTTACACATATATATTCAGTTCTTACACAAATATATTCAGTACTTACACATATATATTCAGATCTTACACATATATATTCAGTACTTACACATATATATTCAGTTCTTACGCATATATATTCAGTTCTTACGCATATATTCAGTTCTTACGCATATATATTCAGTTTTTACGCATATATATTTAGGTCTTACACATATATATTCCGTTCTTACGCATATATATTCCGTTTTTACGCATATATATTCCGATCTTACGCATATATATTCCGATCTTACACATATATATTCAGTACTTACACATATATATTCAGATCCTACACATATATATTCAGTTCTTACACATATATATTAAGTTCTTACGCATATATATTCAGTTCTTACGCATATATTCAGTTCTTACGCATATATATTCAGTTTTTACGCATATATATTCAGGTCTTACACATATATATTCCGTTCTTACGCATATATATTCCGTTTTTACGCATATATATTCCGATCTTACGCATATATATTCCGATCTTACAAATATATATTCAGCTTTACACATATATATTCAGTTCTTACACATATATATTCAGTACTTACACATATATATTCAGTTCTTACGCATATACTCAGTTCTTACGCATATATATTCAGTTCTTACACATATATATTCCATTCTTACGCATATATATTCCGTTCTTACACATATATATTCAGTTCTTACACATATATATTCCATTATTACGCATATATATTCCTTCCTTACACATATATATTCACTTCTTACACATATATATTCCATTATTACGCATATATATTCCGTCCTTACACATATATATTCAGTTCTTACACATATATATTCAGTTCTAACACATATATATTCAGTTCTTACACATATATATTCAGTTCTTACACATATATATTCAGTTCTTACACATATATATTCCATTCTTACGCATATATATTCCGTCCTTACACATATATATTCAGTTCTTACACATATATATTCAGTTCTAACACATATATATTCAGTTCTTACACATATATATTCAGTTCTTACAGATATATATTCCGTTCTTACACATATATATTCAGTTCTTACACATATATATTCCATTCTTACGCATACATATTCCGTCCTTACACATATATATTCAGTTCTTACACATATATATTCCGTTCTTACGCATATATATTCCGTTCTTACTCATATATATTCCGTTCTTACGCATATATATTCCATTCTTACGCATATATTCAGTTCTTACACATATATATTCAGTTCTTACGCATATATATTCCGTTCTTACGCATATATATTCCGATCTTACGCATATATATTCCGTTCTTACGCATATATATTCCATTCTTACGCATATATATTGAGTTCTTACGCATATATATTCAGTTCGTACACATATATATTCAGTTCTTACACATATATATTCCGTTCTTACGCATATATATTCAGTTCTTACACATATATATTCCGTTCTTACGCATATATATTCAGTTCTTACACATATATATTCAGTTCTTACACATATATATTCCGTTCTTACGCATATATATTCCGTTCTCACGCATATATATTCCGTTCTTACGCATATATATTCCGTTCTTACGCATATATATTCCATTCTTACGCATATATTCAGTTCTTACACATATATATTCAGTTCTTACGCATATATATTCCGTTCTTACGCATATATATTCCGATCTTACGCATATATATTCCGTTCTTACGCATATATATTCCATTCTTACGCATATATATTCAGTTCTTACGCATATATATTCAGTTCGTACACATATATATTCAGTTCTTACACATATATATTCCGTTCTTACGCATATATATTCAGTTCTTACACATATATATTCCGTTCTTACGCATATATATTCAGTTCTTACACATATATATTCAGTTCTTACACATATATATTCAGTACTTACACATATATATTCAGATCTTACACATATATATTCAGTTCTTACACATATATATTCAGTTCTTACGCATATATATTCAGTTCTTACGCATATATTCAGTTCTTACGCATATATTCAGTTTTTACGCATATATATTCAGGTCTTACACATATATATTCCGTTCTTACGCATATATATTCCGTTTTTACGCATATATATTCCGATCTTACGCATATATATTCCGATCTTACAAATATATATTCAGTTCTTACACATATATATTCAGTTCTTACACCTATATATTCAGTTCTTACGCATATATATTCCGTTCTTACACATATATATTCAGTTCTTACACATATGTATTCCGTTCTTACGCATATATATTCAGTTCTTACGCATATATATTCCGATCTTACGCATATATATTCAGTTCTTACACATATATATTCAGTTCTTACAAATATATATTCAGTTCTTACACATATATATTCAGTTCTTACGCATATATATTCAGTATTTACACATATATATTCAGTTCTTACACATATATATTCCGTTCTTACGCATATATATTCCGTTCTTACGCATATATATTCCGTTCTTACGCATATATATTCCGATCTTACGCATATATATTCAGTTCTTACACATGTATATTCAGTTCTTACACATATATATTCAGTTCTAACACATATATATTCAGTTCTTACGCATATATATTCCGTTCTTACGCATATATATTCAGTTCTTACACATATATATTCAGTTCTTACACATATATATTCAGTTCTTACGCATATATATTCCGTTCTTACGCATATATATTCCGTTCTTACGCATATATATTCCATTCTTACGCATATATTCCGTTCTTACGCATATATATTCCGTTCTTACGCATATATATTCCGTTCTTACGCATATATATTCCGTTCTTACGCATATATATTCCATTCTTACGCATATATATTCAGTTCTTACGCATATATATTCAGTTCGTACACATATATATTCAGTTCTTACGCATATATATTCCGTTCTTACGCATATATATTCCGTTCTTACGCATATATATTCAGTTCTTACACATATATATTCAGTTCTTACAGATATATATTCAGTTCTTACACTTATATATTCAGTTCTTACACATATATATTCCGATCTTACGCATATATATTCCGTTCTTACGCATATATATTCCGTTCTTACGCATATATATTCCATTCTTACGCATATATATTCAGTTCTTACGCATATATATTCAGTTCGTACACATATATATTCAGTTCTTACGCATATATATTCCGTTCTTACGCATATATATTCCGTTCTTACGCATATATATTCAGTTCTTACACATATATATTCAGTTCTTACAGATATATATTCAGTTCTTACACTTATATATTCAGTTCTTACACATATATCTTCAGTTCTTACAATTATATTCCGTTCTTACGCATATATATTCCGTTCTTACGCATATATATTCCGTTCTTACGCATATATATTCCGATCTTACGCATATATTTTCAGTTCTTACACATATATATTCAGCTTACGCATATATATTCAGTTCTTACGCATATATATTCAGTTCTTACACATATATATTCCGTTCTTACGCATATATATTCCGTTCTTACGCACATATATTCCGATCTTACGCATATATATTCAGTTCTTACACATATATATTTAGTTCTAACACATATATATTCAGTTCTTACACATATATATTCAGTTATTACAGATATATATTCCGTTCTTACACATATATATTCAGTTCTTACACATATATATTCCATTCTTACGCATATATATTCCGTCCTTACACATATATATTCAGTTCTTACACATATATATTCCGTTCTTACGCATATATATTCCGTTCTTACGCATATATATTCCGTTCTTACGCATATATATTCCATTCTTACGCATATATATTCAGTTCTTACACATATATATTCAGTTCTAACACATATATATTCAGTTCTTACACATATATATTTAATTCTTACAGATATATATTCCGTTCTTACACATATATATTCAGTTCTTACACATATATATTCCATTCTTACGCATATATATTCCGTCCTTACACATATATATTCAGTTCTTACACATATATATTCCGTTCTTACGCATATATATTCCGTTCTTACGCATATATATTCCGTTCTTACGCATATATATTCCATTCTTACGCATATATTCAGTTCTTACACATATATATTCAGTTCTTACGCATATATATTCCGTTCTTACTCATATATATTCCGATCTTACGCATATATATACCGTTCTTACGCATATATATTCCATTCTTACGCATATATATTCAGTTATTACGCATATATATTCAGTTCGTACACATATATATTCCGTTCTTACGCATATATATTCAGTTCTTACACATATATATTCCGTTCTTACGCATATATATTCAGTTCTTACACATATATATTCAGTTCTTACACATATATATTCAGTACTTACACATATATATTCAGTTTTTACACATATATATTCAGTTCTTACGCATATATATTCAGTTCTTACGCATATATTCAGTTCTTACACATATATATTCAGTTCTAACACATATATATTCAGTTCTTACACATATATATTCAGTTCTTACAGATATATATTCCGTTCTTACACATATATATTCAGTTCTTACACATATATATTCCATTCTTACGCATATATATTCCGTCCTTACACATATATATTCAGTTCTTACACATATATATTCCGTTCTTACGCATATATATTCCGTTCTTACGCATATATTTTCCGTTCTTACGCATATATATTCCGTTCTTACGCATATATATTCCATTCTTACGCATATATATTCTGTTCTTACACATATATATTCAGTTTTAACACATATATATTCAGTTCTTACACATATATATTCAGTTCTTACAGATATATATTCCGTTCTTACACATATATATTCAGTTCTTACACATATATATTCCATTCTTACGCATATATATTCCGTCCTTACACATATATATTCAGTTCTTACACATATATATTCCGTTCTTACGCATATATATTCCGTTCTTACGCATATATATTCCGTTTTTACGCATATATATTCCGATCTTACGCATATATATTCCGATCTTACAAATATATATTCAGTTCTTACACATATATATTCAGTTCTTACACATATATATTCAGTTCTTACGCATATATATTCCGTTCTTACACATATATATTCAGTTCTTACACATATATATTCCGTTCTTACGCATATATATTCAGTTCTTACGCATATATATTCCGATCTTACGCATATATATTCAGTTCTTACACATATATATTCAGTTCTTACAAATATATATTCAGTTCTTACACATATATACAGTTCTTACGCATATATATTCAGTATTTACACATATATATTCAGTTCTTACACATATATATTCCGTTCTTACGCATATATATTCCGTTCTTACGCATATATATTCCGTTCTTACGCATATATATTCCGATCTTACGCATATATATTCAGTTCTTACACATGTATATTCAGTTCTTACACATATATATTCAGTTCTTACACATATATATTCAGTTCTTACGCATATATATTCCGTTCTTACGCATATATATTCAGTTCTTACACATATATATTCAGTTCTTACACATATATATTCAGTTCTTACGCATATATATTCCGTTCTTACGCATATATATTCCGTTCTTACGCATATATATTCCGTTCTTACGCATATATATTCCATTCTTACGCATATATTCAGTTCTTACGCATATATATTCCGTTCTTACGCATATATATTCCGTTCTTACGCATATATATTCCGTTCTTACGCATATATATTCCATTCTTACGCATATATATTCAGTTCTTACGCATATATATTCAGTTCGTACACATATATATTCAGTTCTTACGCATATATATTCCGTTCTTACGCATATATATTCCGTTCTTACGCATATATATTCAGTTCTTACACATATATATTTAGTTCTTACAGATATATATTCAGTTCTTACACTTATATATTCAGTTCTTACACATATATATTCCGATCTTACGCATATATATTCCGTTCTTACGCATATATATTCCGTTTTTACGCATATATATTCCATTCTTACGCATATATATTCAGTTCTTACGGATATATATTCAGTTCGTACACATATATATTCAGTTCTTACGCATATATATTCCGTTCTTACGCATATATATTCCGTTCTTACGCATATATATTCAGTTCTTACACATATATATTCAGTTCTTACAGATATATATTCAGTTCTTACACTTATATATTCAGTTCTTACACATATATCTTCAGTTCTTACAATTATATTCCGTTCTTACGCATATATATTCCGTTCTTACGCATATATATTCCGTTCTTACGCATATATATTCCGATCTTACGCATATATTTTCAGTTCTTACACATATATATTCAGCTTACGCATATATATTCAGTTCTTACGCATATATATTCAGTTCTTACACATATATATTCCGTTATTACGCATATATATTCCGTTTTTACGCATATATATTCCGATCTTACGCATATATATTCCGATCTTACAAATATATATTCAGTTCTTACACATATATATTCAGTTCTTACACCTATATATTCAGTTCTTACGCATATATATTCCGTTCTTACACATATATATTCAGTTCTTACACATATATATTCCGTTCTTACGCATATATATTCAGTTCTTACGCATATATATTCCGATCTTACGCATATATATTCAGTTCTTACACATATATATTCAGTTCTTACAAATATATATTCAGTTCTTACACATATATATTCAGTTCTTACGCATATATATTCAGTATTTACACATATATATTCAGTTCTTACACATATATATTCCGTTCTTACGCATATATATTCCGTTCTTACGCATATATATTCCGTTCTTACGCATATATATTCCGATCTTACGCATATATATTCAGTTCTTACACATGTATATTCAGTTCTTACACATATATATTCAGTTCTTACACATATATATTCAGTTCTTACGCATATATATTCCGTTCTTACGCATATATATTCAGTTCTTACACATATATATTCAGTTCTTACACATATATATTCAGTTCTTACGCATATATATTCCGTTCTTACGCATATATATTCCGTTCTTACGCATATATATTCCGTTCTTACGCATATATATTCCATTCTTACGCATATATTCAGTTCTTACGCATATATATTCCGTTCTTACGCATATATATTCCGTTCTTACGCATATATATTCCGTTCTTACGCATATATATTCCATTCTTACGCATATATATTCAGTTCTTACGCATATATATTCAGTTCGTACACATATATATTCAGTTCTTACGCATATATATTCCGTTCTTACGCATATATATTCCGTTCTTACGCATATATATTCAGTTCTTACACATATATATTCAGTTCTTACAGATATATATTCAGTTCTTACACTTATATATTCAGTTCTTACACATATATATTCCGATCTTACGCATATATATTCCGTTCTTACGCATATATATTCCGTTCTTAGGCATATATATTCCATTCTTACGCATATATATTCAGTTCTTACGCATATATATTCAGTTCGTACACATATATATTCAGTTCTTACGCATATATATTCCGTTCTTACGCATATATATTCCGTTCTTACGCATATATATTCAGTTCTTACACATATATATTCAGTTCTTACAGATATATATTCAGTTCTTACACTTATATATTCAGTTCTTACACATATATCTTCAGTTCTTACAATTATATTCCGTTCTTACGCATATATATTCCGTTCTTACGCATATATATTCCGTTCTTACGCATATATATTCCGATCTTACGCATATATTTTCAGTTCTTACACATATATATTCAGCTTACGCATATATATTCAGTTCTTACGCATATATATTCAGTTCTTACACATATATATTCCGTTCTTACGCATATATATTCCGTTCTTACGCATATATATTCCGATCTTACGCATATATATTCAGTTCTTACACATATATATTTAGTTCTAACACATATATATTCAGTTCTTACACATATATATTCAGTTATTACAGATATATATTCCGTTCTTACACATATATATTCAGTTCTTACACATATATATTCCATTCTTACGCATATATATTCCGTCCTTACACATATATATTCAGTTCTTACACATATATATTCCGTTCTTACGCATATATATTCCGTTCTTACGCATATATATTCCGTTCTTACGCATATATATTCCGTTCTTACGCATATATATTCCATTCTTACGCATATATATTCAGTTCTTACACATATATATTCAGTTCTAACACATATATATTCAGTTCTTACACATATATATTCAATTCTTACAGATATATATTCCGTTCTTACACATATATATTCAGTTCTTACACATATATATTCCATTCTTACGCATATATATTCCGTCCTTACACATATATATTCAGTTCTTACACATATATATTCCGTTCTTACGCATATATATTCCGTTCTTACGCATATATATTCCGTTCTTACGCATATATATTCCATTCTTACGCATATATTCAGTTCTTACACATATATATTCAGTTCTTACGCATATATATTCCGTTCTTACGCATATATATTCCGATCTTACGCATATATATACCGTTCTTACGCATATATATTCCATTCTTACGCATATATATTCAGTTATTACGCATATATATTCAGTTCGTACACATATATATTCCGTTCTTACGCATATATATTCAGTTCTTACACATATATATTCCGTTCTTACGCATATATATTCAGTTCTTACACATATATATTCAGTTCTTACACATATATATTCAGTACTTACACATATATATTCAGTTTTTACACATATATATTCAGTTCTTACGCATATATATTCAGTTCTTACGCATATATTCAGTTCTTACACATATATATTCAGTTCTAACACATATATATTCAGTTCTTACACATATATATTCAGTTCTTACAGATATATATTCCGTTCTTACACATATATATTCAGTTCTTACACATATATATTCCATTCTTACGCATATATATTCCGTCCTTACACATATATATTCAGTTCTTACACATATATATTCCGTTCTTACGCATATATATTCCGTTCTTACGCATATATTTTCCGTTCTTACGCATATATATTCCGTTCTTACGCATATATATTCCATTCTTACGCATATATATTCTGTTCTTACACATATATATTCAGTTTTAACACATATATATTCAGTTCTTACACATATATATTCAGTTCTTACAGATATATATTCCGTTCTTACACATATATATTCAGTTCTTACTCATATATATTCAGTTCTTACGCATATATATTCCGTTCTTACGCATATATATTCAGTTCTTACACATATATATTCCGTTCTTACGCATATATATTCAGTTCTTACACATATATATTCAGTTCTTACACACATATATATTCAGTACTTACACATATATATTCAGATCTTACACATATATATTCAGTTCTTACACATATATATTCAGTTCTTACGCATATATATTCAGTTCTTACGCATATATTCAGTTCTTACGCATATATTCAGTTTTTACGCATATATATTCAGCTCTTACACATATATATTCCGTTCTTACGCATATATATTCCGTTTTTACGCATATATATTCCGATCTTACGCATATATATTCCGATCTTACAAATATATATTCAGTTCTTACACATATATATTCAGTTCTTACACCTATATATTCAGTTCTTACGCATATATATTCCGTTCTTACACATATATATTCAGTTCTTACACATATATATTCCGTTCTTACGCATATATATTCAGTTCTTACGCATATATATTCCGATCTTACGCATATATATTCAGTTCTTACACATATATATTCAGTTCTTACAAATATATATTCAGTTCTTACACATATATATTCAGTTCTTACTCATATATATTCAGTATTTACACATATATATTCAGTTCTTACACATATATATTCCGTTCTTACGCATATATATTCCGTTCTTACGCATATATATTCCGTTCTTACGCATATATATTCCGATCTTACGCATATATATTCAGTTCTTACACATGTATATTCAGTTCTTACACATATATATTCAGTTCTTACACATATATATTCAGTTCTTACGCATATATATTCCGTTCTTACGCATATATATTCAGTTCTTACACATATATATTCAGTTCTTACACATATATATTCAGTTCTTACGCATATATATTCCGTTCTTACGCATATATATTCCGTTCTTACGCATATATATTCCGTTCTTACGCATATATATTCCATTCTTAAGCATATATTCAGTTCTTACGCATATATATTCCATTCTTACGCATATATATTCCGTTCTTACGCATATATATTCCGTTCTTACGCATATATATTCCATTCTTACGCATATATATTCAGTTCTTACGCATATATATTCAGTTCGTACACATATATATTCAGTTCTTACGCATATATATTCCGTTCTTACGCATATATATTCCGTTCTTACGCATATATATTCATTTCTTACACATATATATTCAGTTCTTACAGATATATATTCAGTTCTTACACTTATATATTCAGTTCTTACACATATATATTCCGATCTTACGCATATATATTCCGTTCTTACGCATATATATTCCGTTCTTACGCATATATATTCCATTCTTACGCATATATATTCAGTTATTACGCATATATATTCAGTTCGTACACATATATATTCAGTTCTTACGCATATATATTCCGTTCTTACGCATATATATTCCGTTCTTACGCATATATATTCAGTTCTTACACATATATATTCAGTTCTTACAGATATATATTCAGTTCTTACACTTATATATTCAGTTCTTACACATATATCTTCAGTTCTTACAATTATATTCCGTTCTTACGCATATATATTCCGTTCTTACGCATATATATTCCGTTCTTACGCATATATATTCCGATCTTACGCATATATTTTCAGTTCTTACACATATATATTCAGCTTACGCATATATATTCAGTTCTTACGCATATATATTCAGTTCTTACACCCATTTATATATTCCGTTCTTACGCATATATATTCCGTTCTTACACATATATATTTAGTTCTAACACATATATATTCAGTTCTTACGCATATATTCAGTTCTTACACATATATATTCAGTTCTTACGCATATATATTCCATTCTTACGCATATATATTCCGATCTTACGCATATATATACCGTTCTTACGCATATATATTCCATTCT